>JAMKPZ010000797.1:0-70056 GCA_024699675.1 Amphibolis antarctica
AAGGAGGTGAAAGGGGGAGGAAGAAGAAGTGAAGACGAGGAGAAAAGAAATAAAAAAGGAGGTGAAAGGGGGAGGAAGAAGAAGTGAAGACGAGGAGAAAAGAAATAAAAAAGGAGGTGAAAGGGGGAGGAAGAAGAAGTGAAGACGAGGAGAAAAGAAATAAAAAAGGAGGTGAAAGGGGGAGGAAGAAGAAGTGAAGACGAGGAGAAAAGAAATAAAAAAGGAGGTGAAAGGGGGAGGAAGAAGAAGTGAAGACGAGGAGAAAAGAAATAAAAAAGGAGGTGAAAGGGGGAGGAAGAAGAAGTGAAGACGAGGAGAAAAGAAATAAAAAAGGAGGTGAAAGGGGGAGGAAGAAGAAGTGAAGACGAGGAGAAAAGAAATAAAAAAGGAGGTGAAAGGGGGAGGAAGAAGAAGTGAAGACGAGGAGAAAAGAAATAAAAAAGGAGGTGAAAGGGGGAGGAAGAAGAAGTGAAGACGAGGAGAAAAGAAATAAAAAAGGAGGTGAAAGGGGGAGGAAGAAGAAGTGAAGACGAGGAGAAAAGAAATAAAAAAGGAGGTGAAAGGGGGAGGAAGAAGAAGTGAAGACGAGGAGAAAAGAAATAAAAAAGGAGGTGAAAGGGGGAGGAAATAAGAAGACAAAAGGGGAAAACAAAGCAAAGAAGAGAAGGTGTTGTGGAGCACGTGCAAAGAAAAGGGGAGGAAGAAAAGAAAAGAAAATAAAAATGGTGGGAGTAAAAAAACTAAAAAAAATAGTAAAAATGAGAAAAAATAAAGACAAAAATATTTAATATCATATTATCTATTATCTAATATTTTCTCTCTTGAGATTTATGGATATAATAATTTAAAAATTCATACTACTTTAAGGTTTGTGGAATACCTTACATTTAAAATCCACACTATTTTGGAGTTTGCGAAACATCTCCTATTAACAATCCACATCAAATCTCTTTTATTAGATGATTGATAAAATTTATATTAGTAGAAATATATGTGTAAGTCTCTAGGTATTTTACTTATAC
Source organism: Amphibolis antarctica (assembly GCA_024699675.1). Lineage (NCBI taxonomy): Eukaryota > Viridiplantae > Streptophyta > Magnoliopsida > Alismatales > Cymodoceaceae > Amphibolis > Amphibolis antarctica. The sequence goes on from JAMKPZ010000797.1 coordinate 1,023, forward strand.
AATATTGCTACTAAAATTTTTGTTTATCATGTATCTCCTTTGTTTATCTTATTACGTATGAGTCTACTGTAAGTTGGATGCTCCAACTTAAGAGAGAGCATTAGAGTTTAAGTATTAAGGTTTCCAATGTAAGTAGATTTAGTCTTACATTGGTTAATGATGTTTGTCATGAGTTTGTAATTTCTATATAAAGAGGTATAATCTTTGTTAGTAATACACAATATAATATATCTTCCACCAATTTTAACTATTTTAATACATTTTATTTGTTGCTTCTCAAAACAAAATCTACACGTCCACACTGTATCCACACTTTTTCAGTCATCAACTTTTCTGCAGTAAAAGTGATGATGAACTTTCATTATTTCCAATTAGATATGTCTATTTCAATATCATTTAACTGTGAAAATCTACTAATTATTACATAAAAATAGTTCAATGATAAGCAGCCACAGTTTCATCATTAAATAATCTGGCTAGACACACGTACATCATCAAATTAAACAAATGTAGCCATTTGCATATGCTTTTTTATTTTTTAATTGTTATTTTATACCCTTCTTTTGTGGACACTTTGCTTTATGAATTGCAATATAACTTTGTGTAATGTTTAATACTGCATGACTTATTGTGCCCTTTCACTACTCCAAAAAACAAAATGCAATGACAATTTAACTTCATTTAGAAAAAGGGAACTTTCATGAAGCAGGAAAGCTACCACCAAAAAACATGATTGTAGTTTGTCACCAAGGTGTAAGGTGAGAAGGACAACCAGGAAAAAACTTGTCTGCCATTTATTCACATTAAGATGAATCCAAAAATATACAACAAAATTAAATTAAAATGTGAACGAAGATTTGTGAAAGCAGAATATAAGATAAATTTTGTTCATGTACCAAACAACATAAAATCCACACTAGGAATGAATACTGGAACCCAAACACATACCAAGACGACTTATTGCCAAATCAATGATTCCCTCTGAAAACTGCATGTTTAGCAATTTTTTTTTTTTCTCAAGGTTTCCCCCAACAGATTTCTTCTCCTGACAAAAATAATTATTCAAGATGTATTTTTTGGCAGCAATAAATTATGTTAAAAAAGGAGCATCTATGGTGAAGAAAAAATCCATCACGTTAAAGAATGGGAAAAGAAAACTGTGAGAGGGGAAAGAAAAGGATTATGTATTCCATATGAGAGAGTACATATCTATAGATAGGACATTGGATACATAACAGATATCCAATTACCCTATTACATTTATGACCTCAATAGGATAATAAAATAATGACGTTCAACATTCTCACTTAAGTTGAAGCATGTATATCAACCATGTCTACCGTGGTACACAAATTTTCAAATACCCCTAAATATCAATTAGCTACCCTGAAAGGTGAGTATATGATATGGAGATGATCTCACATATCATCATATCTCAATCATAACAGTTGTCTGCCTCAATATGTTTTATCTTATCATAAACTATGAGATTGTTGATGATAAATATGGTTCAATAATTGTTACAATGTATCTCATTAGGTGTGTCAATATTAAAGTCAAGTTCCATCAAAAATGATGTGACCCACATCATCTCACATATAGTCTATAAGCTATAAATCTATACTTTAACTCAACACTAAAATCAAATGCCCTATTTTGCTTCTTGTTTCACCATATATCTAAGTTACCTCCAACATATGTGTAATAACCAGAAATGGACTTCCGAATTCTGATCCCCTAGATCTCCAGCACACTCTAAATCAAAAAATACCACAACCTTTAGATGATTGTTCTTTTTATACACTAGGCCTTTTTTAGGAGAACCTTTGACATAGGCTAATACTCAAATGACTCTTTGCCAATGAACTATGCTAGGCATATGTATAAACTGAGAAAGAAGGCCAACTACATAAGTAATGTCAAGTCAAATAACCATCAAATCAATTAACTTATCAATCCACCTTCTATAATTGACTAGATCCTCCAACATGAAGTGTTGTCTCAAAAGGTTGGTTTCTATTCCATGGGTATGTTCTCAAGTTTGTATCCTAAGAATCAGTCTCCTATAATAGATCCAAGGCATACTTTCTTTGAAAAGTGACATTCTGCCCCACTAGAGTATGCAAATTCAATACTAGGAAGTAATGCAACCTACCCACCCAAATCCTTAGTGACAACATGTATTCCAAGCTATTCCCTTGTCTTTGAAATGTCTATTGAATCACTTCCCATTATTAAGATGACATCAACATACACTACAATAATAACACATCCTACTATAAATCTTCAATAAAATATTGGATAATGAACAACAGAACAAGTCTTGTGAATCCTTTTTGCTCCCCTATTTTTCAGAATTTTTCAAACTAGGCTTGTAAGATTTGTTTTAGGTCATAAATTGCCTTCAAGCGACACTTTATACTCCCCTTAAGCAACATTCAAAAGATGCTCCTAATGTTTGTATGCATGTTCGTGTGCCTTCTTCAAGTTTATGGAAGCTATACTCTATTATTACATTGGTTGAATGACTTCACCTGTCAATGGCAACTCAACAACAGGAGGTACTCTATCAAGTATAATTAGGCAAAAGGCTTGAAAATCCCTTACCTATACATAAAATAAGCTTGTACATTTGCAATCAAAATAGAAGTGATATCAAACAAGTGAGAAAGATGGATAATCAAATCTTATGTACCTTGCAAATGGGAGAATACACTCATGTCTATAATCTGGCACCGTCCCTAGAAGCCAACAAGGCAATACTAAAGTAGATATGATAGCATGTGATGTCATGACTGAGACTTGATGCTTTTGAAGCTATAGAAACACAGCATATTCAACTTGAGTCAATGTGATAATAAGAGTTATTGTAAATTCGAGCTTGCCAAACTAGTTATTCATAGAATATCTTGTACCTTGATAGATAGTTGTATCCAACCTGACCTATCATACTTCTCCCAACATCTATTTGATTGATGGTTAGTACAAACATGGTGCAAGCAAGGCTGTCATCTACGACCACTAGTATGTCCTCCCCAACCTTCTCCTTTGCTTATACCATGACCATGACCATGTACTACCATAGCTGATTGATTGACAACTAGGGCGGAAGCAATGGATGAGATCCTCAACACATCGGAGAATGTGGTCTAAAGATCAAGAATAGTGTCATTTCCCAATATCTATTGACAAATCTAAGTAGAAATCTTGAGATTCAAATTATGCAAGTAAATTGCAACTATCAACTCATTCTGATACTGTTGTAACTTGTTAACATCAATCATAAAAGGTTGATGAACCTCAAGTTCATCAATTAAGTGCATGAAAGATGGTGAAGTTCTCCCAAACTGATTTCCCCCCTCTCAATCTATGAAAATCTATGCATAAACATCAAAAACTTTACTAATGTTCTTCATGTCTCCATAGGCAAGCTGTAGTGTGTAATGAATAATCTCCAATTGATGTGAATCTTAAGGTACCAAGTCTGTCCTTGACAGAAATAATTGCTGGAAGGCATCCCAGACAGTAGAGAAGAAACGCTGGGTGTGTTGGAGATAACCTGGAGGCAGGTAAAGAGGTGGACAAGGAATATCCACCACCAGGAATGCTAAAATATGTATCCCCAGCCTATTTCATAGGCTGCTCAGGAAAAGAAACAACCGGCTACGGCTGATGGTGGCAGGAATGAGGGTAGCCAACCTGAATGGTGGTTGCAAAGATGACAGCCCTGATGAGCTGACAGACCAGACCGAAAGCCTGGAAAATGGGTGTCAGGAGCTGGAAGGAAGAGTAGAAAACTGGGGTCACTGGTGGCCTAGAAGGTGTGTAAGGGGTGTGCCTGTGGAGGAGGTGGATGTCAGCATAAGCTTGTAGTGGGTAGGGTGGTGGACAGGATTTTTGGGTGGAAAATGGGTGGAAGCTGTTGTTGATGTCCTCTAGGGTTTTTTTGTTCAACTTTGATACCATGTGAGAGAGGAAAGAAAAGGACTATCTATTCCATAAAAGAGAGTTACGTACATATAGAATATTGGATACGTAATGGATATCCAATTACCTTATTACAATTATAACCTCATTAAGATATATAATAATAACCTTGTTAGTGCTATATGGTTGGGTCCATTTATATTTTAAATGGATATCCATTTATGTACTTGGATATATATATCCATATGTATCTCTTTGTAAGATAAGATAGAGTTTTTCCCTTTCTCCTTCTCACATGGTACTAGAGCCTTAGGGTTTTTGCTATCGTCGTCCCTTCAACGCCATTCCTCCATCGCCCTCCCTCCACCATTGTTGCCGTCAAGTGACGAACTTGTTGCCTACCACCCTCACATTTGCCCAAACCTTAAGGAACCCATCACCTGTGCCTCGTGGTTGGCATTGTGAGCCATTGATGCCAACCACAATTCCCTAGGTAGCCGACATCCCTCGTTCTTTTCCAGTTGGAGTCCATTGTTGATTCCTTCCCCTGAGGTTCATCTCTCTAGGGTCCATCTTTCGACAAAAGTCCACCACCGAGTTCGTCACCTACAGCCACTATTGAGTTCGTCTCTCTAGGGCCCATCTTCCAACAGGAGTCCTATCTTGTCAATTTTCTTTTGCCTAGGTTGTTTGGGTTCCGTTGTTTTTCCTGCTATTCTGTTTGCCAAGTGCACCTTATCTTGATGACCGCCACTTCTGGGAGTTCCTCCACTACCACTAACAAGCTAAGCATGTTTGATATATATGCTCCAATTTAAGGGGAAGTGTTAGTGCTATATGGTTGGGTCCATTTATATTCTAAATGAATATCTGTTTATATACTTGGATATATATATCCATATGTATCTCTTTGTAAGATAAGACAGATTTTTTCCCTTTCTCCTTCTCACAAAAGGATCATCACATGGCAAAAGCAAGTGTACCAGATTTTAGGAAGGCCAACATGTTCAACCGTATAGCTATGTCATCGATGCCAAAGAAATGGATGCCTAACATGGAAATAATGTCTATGACCCAGCTTGGTAAGGCATTTCAAAACCTTAACTTTTGAAGAAGTTAGGCTTTTGTTGAATCAATTTATGATGAGAGATTTTAGAAGTTCATGAGCTGTGACCAAAATCTGATTTCAATAATGATTTTAGTTTGTTGTAAAAGCCATAATACTAGAAGCTCCAAAAGTAGTATTTTTGAGACTTTAAGGGTACATTCACGAGCAACTTTTTTTAGCTCCAGAAGTTGAAAAGAGATAAAGTTAGAGTTAGTTTCATGAACAGAGTTGAAATTGTACAGTAATTTGGATGATAAAAGTTTATACATGAACAGAGTTTGTTTGTATAGTAATAATGACGTTCAAAGTAATTTTGAGAGTTAAAATAGTTGCTCATGAATGCACCTTAAAATTCTAGCTTTTGAACAAAAAAAAACTAAGAAACTTATAAGCTCAGCACATTTTCAATGTTTGTTTAAGCTTCTGAACTTTCTTCAAAAAGCTCACTCTCAAAAGGTGACAAGACTCTTAAAAATCAATAGTGCCTATATCAATGAACTTACACGACTCATGTCTAATGTTTGAAAATGTACAAAATAAAGGCCAAAATCCTCCACAGATTAGCAAAAGGAGCACCTACTCATCAAGTAAAACCCTATTGCTTCTAGGCCACTTCCACGAGGATTGCAACATAACAAAGATGCCACACAAAAGGATTATGGTATGATCAAATGGCATCAACCTAAATTTAAGTGATCAGTGGTTCTTTCCTCCATTTCATGTCAACCCACCAAAGTAATTAGCTATACGTGAAAAATGACTTGTATAGAGGTGCAATCACCTCTTTCAAGTGTTTGGTAGCTGCTTCCTGAAGGACCAGTTTTTCTCAAGCCTAACATAGAATCACCATATGATGGCTATGGCATGGATAGAAACAAGAATACAACTATTTCCCCAATTTTAGAAACAGAGGCATGGATATCCATTATGAAGGTCTAAGTACATGGAAGTATCAAACAAATAATGTATAGTTTTATATATAAATTGTAATGAGCATTGCAATGCATGATTCCAAATTTCTTTTTCTGTTTGTCATATGTATCTCTTTCCCTTACATTTTCACTGATACAGACCAGGCACCCAAGCACTGCACTCTAGTGCTCAAGGTTCACCACAACCTGAACACATGACATTAACATTCTTTGCTCGCCCACAAAGTCAACCTGGAGACCACAACAAGCCTTTGAGGCCATACCCGACAGTTTGCCAAGACAGCGGGCCTGTGTACAAGAATAATCATGAATTAATCTCCACTCATGTTCAAGGCCAAAGGAGATCTTATGCAAACAACTCCAGGATATACCCAGCAGAAAATGTTTGTTAATCTCACCAGTTACCCATGTCATGATCACAACTATACAGGACCATCATAAGGGTTACTGCCAGCAGCACCCCCTCCCCCCCCAGCCATTAAGAGGATCATTCCCAAGGTATCACTCTCTAGTTATACTCTTCCACCCCGAAAAATATGTCATGTCTCAAAGCAATAACTCATCAAAATTTCTGGCTTTCCCTGGTGATGTAGGCCAACCTTCCTACTTCCTCTTTGTTGACAAGGTTACAACCATGCAATGGGTCATAGGCATTAGGATGCAAGTTCATACTCTATGCTTCAATAGAGGCAGGAACACTAGCAACTACAGACAATGCCACTACCAGAGGGCATCATCCTTGAAAAATTGGTCTTGTCACAAAGCAACAACTCATCAAAAGTTCTGGCTTTCCCTGGTGATGTAGATTAGCCTTCCTACTTGCAACAACTCATGCAACTGGACACAAACATTAGGATGCATGAACACACTCTATGTTTCAAGAGAAGTAGGATCACTAGCAACTACAGAAAATGCCAATATCAGAAAGCATCATCCAAGCACCATTTATATAGAACAAAATCAACTTGTAGGTACAAGTACAGAACATAATTGTTTGCAAATAATTAAATCAATGCCTCTCAACAAAGTCCATATGCACTTTTCTGCTACCATTCTAGGTTTTTGCATTCTTGGATATTTCACTTGGAATAGAATCATAGAAGTCCGTCACTCCATGGTGTTCTCAAGGGGACTATTAGTCCATATATACATGATATATGCTACCAAAATACAAAGAAAGTCTCTCTGAAGAATCTGAACATTTCATCAGTTCATCCTAAGTTGTGCTTCTACTTGATAAGCAAAGCGATCTGAGTAATTCAATAAAAACACAATGAATGACACAAACATAATAGAAGTATAGCATAGAGCAATTCATTAGTAAAACATGAATATAAGACCCGACATATAAAAATATACAAGATGTTTCAGTATATCTATTATGTTTTTAACAAAAATGAGTAGAAAATATGGATGAGTAACTACATGGGTGCCTGTGCAATCATCCAACAAAACCCACGAACTACAATTTATTCATAGGTTTCGTTTGTCTGAATATTTTTGTGAGATGAGTTGAGTTTCATGATTTACAATAAAATACACAATTTACGATAAAAGAGTAATGATATTGATTTAGTTTTATGACTAATAAAAAACATAAAAGTTGTTTGATAAATATATTGTAAAACACTATAATGTATAGTAAAAAACATGGTTGTATAATATCAAAACGTAAAGACAAACACAACCATAGTATTTGTGTGCCAAAATTTACCTCAATTTGTTCAGAATCACATGAAGACAACTCAAAGCTTGAATCATTGTCTTCTTCAATGAGATTGCATGTACCACTAGCAGATCCTATAAACTCTGAATTTGAATTTTCAATAGCCTGCATTGTTTGAAACCCTTGTCAAGAATTACTTAGTGCCTTCTTTTATGAAGAAAGTAATGTATTCTATTAAGAAATAAAAGAAAAGAAGAGATTGGATTGATGCATTAATAAGGATAATATTATATAGAGACTACACAGATACATACCAATGTGGGACTAAACTCACACACATTAAACACCAAATGCATCATTTACTCTAACACTCCCTTTCAATTTGAAGTATCCAATTTGCAATAGACTCATAAATAAAAAAGATAAACAAAAGAGATACAGACAAAAATCTAAAAGTAATAGCAATATTGTATAAGCAAATATATTAAGAAGTTTACACACATTGTCCTACAAATAAAAATTTTATCAATCATGCAATAAAAGATATTTGATGTGGATTGTTAATATAATGTATTCCACAAATCTCAAAAGTAGTGTGAATTTTTAAAATAAAGTATTCCAAAAACCTTAAAAGAGAGTATGGATTTTCAATGAGATATCTGTAAATCTCAAAAGAGAGTATGAACTTTTAATGTGAGATATCTATAAACCCCAGGAAAAAGGTTGGATGACAAATAATAAAATATTAAACATTTTTCTTCCTTTTTCCTCCTTTTATAATTTTTTTTGATTTTTTTATTAACTTCCACCATATTGTTTTTACCCTTTTTTTACTATTCTCTCTCTCCTTTTACACCTGCATGTGCTTGAAAGCAACATCTTCTCCCTTTTTTCTTTCATTTTTTTCTTTTCTCCTCTTCTTCATCCCCTTTTCCCCTTGTTTGCAACCCTAATGAGTATAAGTGACAACGATGGTGAGAGGGGTGAGAGCCAATGATGAGTTAGTGTGTTAGCGACAAGGCAACGTCACTGAAGCAAAGAGAGAGTCATCTGTCTGAAAGATCACTAAAAAAAGAGAGCAGTGGGTGTTGCTATTCCTCGAACAAATCCCTCAATAGACAACCATGCCATCCTCAAGATAAACGAGAACAGAAAACAGGCTCCAAGCAAAATGTTGAGAAAATACAAATAAACGGAGTTGCCACCTTATTTTAAGGAAAAATAAGGAAACCTACGAGGGAAAGATATACTCCCTGCAGCAAAGACTGACAATCCCAATTAAAAATAATGAAAAATGGTATAATAAAGAGTCTGATATTCAGAAGACCGGATAAGGAACTCTGGGTACTGGTGGGGAAGGTATTAGACACCCCTAGTCAGCCTGAATGAAATTCAGCCTTTCAACAACTCATAAAAATAAGAGTAACTAGAGACAAAATCAGGATTTACCCTTGGTGTTCCGACCATAGAAAGGTCGAAAACCAGCAGAATCAACCAAGAAAACACTAGAAGTACCGCAAATTGCACTAGCTCCAGGGTGTTATGCCAAGCAAATAAAGAAAGATACTAAGGGGACAAATGCGCCTCTAGGAATTAACGTCAAGGGGTTCCGAAGGAAACATCTGGGACCGGATGTCTTCGACTAGAGGGGCCGCACAAGGACTCAAGAATGAGTCAGATCTCGAGGCACTTGCCATAGGCCACGACGTGTAAGTGTCGGGCATTTGTGTGAAAGAAAATTAAAGAAAACAATTGTCCACACAAGGTAGGTCGTAAGGTCGGACAAGAAGTGTGAGGAAGAGGCAACTTAGGTGAAGAGTCGTCAACAGTGCCAAGCTCAAAACCGACACTCAGCTCGACTTCCGACCGACAAGGTGGAAACCAAGGTGCCAAGACCCAGGTTCTGTCCTTCATTTCGTCCGACCTCACGACATACAGCCACCAGGATCCTCACGACATGTATAAGCATAAATATAAAAGATAGAACCATAGATGTGAAAAATAAGCAAAAATACCAAGCAGACAATAGTAAATGATAAATCCTTGGAGGGGAGGTGACATCCTGCTTGGACAAACTTGTTGTCAGGTTAAGTTAAGGAAAACACTGATCGAAAACCCTTCCTTATCCCGGAGAAGTCGACGAGCAAGGAGAGGCGCAAAAGGAGGGCCGAGGATAGCCCTAAAATAATCCACCCCCATCTGGTCCAAGCCAAAGGTGGCTGTCTCATAGGGGAGAAAACAATGGATGCAATTGGCTGAAACTATTCTCCTCCATGCGTGCAAGGTTGCACGCCCTATGAGGGAGGAGATCCAAGAGTTGAGGGAAGGCTTACCTACAAAGGAGGTGCTGTTGTGCGGTGTCCTAGAACTGGAGTCTCGCCTAGGAGCTTCGATCGAACGGATGGATGACGTGCCTTCAGCAACCAAGAACTTCACTGGTCAGATGAAGTGCCAACCAAAAAATCGTACAAGACTAGTTGAGTTCCCTGAATGCAGTATGCCAATAGGTGATTGACAAGTCGATAGAGTAACTGAAACGACAATCATGGATCTCTTTCTAATGGGACCCTCTACCATATTTATAGGGCTAGAGTATGTTGTCCTGCGAGTCCGAATGAGACAACCTTAACCTTTTCCTTTTACAAACCTTGTAATAGTCGTGACCAATCATGATCATGGAACAATTTACGTTAACAAGGTCTCAAAAGGATGTACATGAAAATAAACGCTCAGGGCAGTTGCCTGGGTCTCTTCAACTTCTAATCGCCAAGTCCAGAATCTAGTAGTCAGGTTCCAACGCTCGGGGCAGTTGAAGGCGGTGGAATGCCAGCTATCAGAGTGGGCTTCCGGGCGTTTGGTTTCGAGGTCCCGATCACTTACAAAGACAATGCACGATCAATCGTGCGACCAACGAAGACTCCTTGGCACTCTCGAGTTTTACTCTACGACTAGTCGTAACATTATAGGTATTACACTACGACTGGCCATAACATTACGGGCTTTACTCTACGGTTAGCCATAACATTACGGATTTTACTCTATAGCTGACCTAAATAAAAAAACAGAAGTGCCGTTAACAGAACAAAACTTCTGTCGACAAACATCTCTCAAGCAAAAGGCTAGTAGAAGTTTCGTCTAGGTGACGAAACTGCCAACTGACCAGAACCGTAAGACAAGTAATAGGTTTGTCGCACGAGGAGAGACTTAACAGAGTAGGTTTGTTGTGCGAGAGGTGATACAACAAACAAAATTAAAAATATCACGAATAACGAAAAGCGACTAAACGCCAACATGCCCGCACCTGGGCAGTGCCCGCAGGTGGCGGGGGCCGAACTTGGTTGCTACACGTGAGGCGAAAAACAAAGTTAGACTTCCGCCTGGGAGGTCCGGATTCCGACCAAGATAACCGGCAACTAGCCCATACTTCTGGGGTGCCCTGGTTGACACACAGGAGTACAACACTTATACCCCAACCTGAATCATGAGGGACCGAATATTTGGCCCAAACTAAACACGATGTCAACTGTATATCCTCAAGTATGAGGGGTCAACAGTGGAGAGCAATAGGAGCTACAAGTGTGGAAGAAAGTTCTGAAGTTGTTTTATAAAAGAGATCTCTCAATGAAGAGGATCACCTACACAAGTTGACAGAGAGAGTTCAAACATGGGAGTTGCAACAAAGACTTTTACTCATTTTAGCATACAATAGTTTCCATCTTTTTATGATCAATCATGACCATCAATTTTAGTGTAATGTTTTCAAGAAACTTTGAAGTTTAAGCATCAACATTTTAACTTTGATGATTGAATTTGAGAGGTTTGATTTGGTTTGAAGTTTGATAGTATATTCCTAACTTATTTTTGCCAAGTTTTTACTTTGGTATTTTTTTGTATTTTGAATGGTGTATCACCTTGCTTCACTTAGGTATTAATCTCACCTTAAGCTAAATGAAGGGGTGTCGCTTTGATGTCACCTTTCTCCTTAATAAAACTATTCAAGATATTTTTATTTTCATGCTTATGTGAAGCCTCAACACCAATTATGCCTTTTCAATAAATTATTGATTTTGTTATAAGGGCAAATTTCCTGCTCAACCCAACGGGAAATTATTCCTATTGGAGAAACCAAGAGCATTTTACAGCAGTTATAATGCTTTAAAATTGAATATCAATGTTCAAGATTAGGTCTACCTTTTTTGGGAACTCTGTGCAAGGATGTATAACTTATGTATGAATGGTTGCTATTAATCAGCATGGGCCATTAGCATCACATCAATATGTTTATCTAATTAATCAAGGGAATTGTGGAGTTAATAACGATATATTTTATCTTATTCTCAAACATAAAGGTGAAGTTATTATTACACAAATCTGAGGACTTCTTATTCTACCATATTTTTCCATACATTATCATCATGTCCAACTGCTTTTGAATTCCTATCTTTTAAGGACTAAGGGCAAACATGAAACCAACATTCTAAATCACAAGTCATGCAAATCAAGAATCATGGTTCCCAAATGTTTGAGTAAAATCAAGAATGATCGTACCCAAAACTAATCTCAATATCCATTGACGTACATTTAATGGAATAAGTCCATCTCAAACGTGAGCATATTCCAATAATGAGAAAAGATATAAGTGCAATCCTAAATTTTAAGATAACAGAAACTAGAACTTAGAAAACATGAAGGACAAAAATAACAGGTCACAGTCAATGTACAATGACAGGTACTCACCGACTGGTTGAAAAGAATATCCAATAGTGAGTTAAAATCGCCTTCACCTGGATAAAATAGAAAAAAATCTTTCCCATCAATAAAAGATGTTTGTAATAACTGAAAAATACTATGAAAAATACAATATATATTGATATTGGACAAGAATTAACAAACAATCATCAATAAATGCCAGTCCCATTACCTGAGTTGGAATTGGCAATACAAACCTTTTTCCTCTGGACCTCTCTATAAATTGCTGATTTTTTTAATGTAATTTTAAATATTTCTTAACATTTCTAACCAATTAGTTTTTGATCATCCTCCAGCTATTTTTGTTTCACCAAAATTTATTAATACCTATTTTATTTATAATTGCATTAATAGATCTTCTATAGACATGACGAAAAACTAAGATAATTCTCTCATTTTATCTTTGATTGATGCAACTCCTATTTTGTTGTGGAGGAAATGTTTTTAAAATTATCACTTAAGTGCTAGTGCCCATCCATCCTAACACTCGCATCCATGGTACACTGATTTTTTTACTACATTTTTAACATTGTTAAATATGAATTATATTAATTAAAATGAAAAGTCTCTGCATACAAACTTTGCATATATACTTATTAAAGACAGTCATGAGACAAGTAAGAACGAAAAACCGACCATTTTCTTCAATTACTTTGTCAACAAGAGCCTCAGAGAAACCCATGCCCACCAAATCTGATTTCAGCATACTACTTGATGAACTTGCAAGGCCCTCCTGCAAGCACATGAATGCAAAGATGAAGCTTTTGAGTCGACAATAAGCACATCTGGTGTATCTTTTCAAGAATAACTTCATCAACATTCATATTTTATAAAAGGATGATAAACCAAATATAAAGGCTCTAGGAAAAAGCTTCAAAGCTACCAATAAAAAGAATTGTGGCATCATAAGAACTGATTTCACCAAAAAGAACCATGAATATTTAGTCATCAATATACATATCATGAAACATCAATGAAAGCTCTTGCAATTTAAGCTCCCTCTTTCATAGAAGGCAAACACAAGATAATTTTGGGTAAAAATTTAAAAACGAAAGCCAATTGGATTTAAATGAATAAATTCAGAAAAAAGTATGCATTACGCAAAATGATAGGAATATTTGCAAAAGGTCAGGTGTTACATGAATAAATCCAGAAAAAGTATGCATTAAGCAAAATAATAGGAATATTTGCAAAAATTGAGGTGTTACAGCCCATATTTTTAAGCCAATTTCCACCATTATTCTCTGAATGGTAATCTACACCATATGTTTTTGATGAATTATGAACCGAGTGCAATGTTATTTTGAGATTCAAGCTCAATTACTGCTAAAGTAGCAGGCATGTGTTACAACGTGTAATAGGGCTGTTGACTCTACTACTGTCCGCAACTCAGCCCTGGGGCCCTCTTCCACACCCACACCACCTGTGACTCCACTCTTCACCCACCTCATCGGTGACTCCACTCTTCACCCACCTCATCTGTCGCATCTGGTCCAGTTTGGTCTGTCTCGTCCACAACAATCTCTCTCTTATTCATCCATGTGGTGATGGAACCAATGGATCCTTTTTCACCATTCTCTCTACTAACCTTTGATTTTAGCAGGTCTACTTTCCTCTCTCATTAGACCTACAGGTGTTCCTTCTTCCCCACCTGCACTTACTGCTCTTCTCTGCCAACATTGGTGATGCCAACACTAGTCCAAATTGATGCAGTTCTCTTTCAGTGGATGCATGCTGCATTTACACTTCTTTTCTTTCTATTTGTTGTTCCTCATTTCTTTGCCAGGGAAAGTTCATGAACCCCATTGATTCACTTGCCAAGCATCTCAGTGGTACATTGGAGAAAGTGAATGGACAAAACTCTCTTGTGTTCCCATAGGTTCAAAAAATTCTTGTTTGCCCATAGGCATGAAAAGCATGACACAACCTCTGCCAAATATCAAAGATGTTGCTTATGAAGATTCAAATGTTGCTGATGCTGTTATTATTTTCTAGATGATGAATAGTATAAAACAAAAAATTGCTTATAGTGTGATGATGTTAGAACCTACAAAAAAAATTGGAACACCTTGCAACTAACTTATGTGTTAGACATCATGTATTGTAAGGATCCGTTTATGGATCCATTTATCTATCGTAGTATATATGTAAGTGTGGGTATACCCTTTTAAAAGTGTAATAAAACTTTCTCCACCTTCTCTAACCTCTCCTTCTAGGGTTTCAACTTGGTATCAGAGCGAACAAGCCTGTTCAAGCCCGTTCACGCATCTGATCTGCATTTCTCCAGCTTGCTTGGGTCCTCACATGCCTTCCACGCACGCATACATGTGTTCCGCACGGCCTACGTGTCTCCCACGCACGTTCCGCACGTGTTTGTGCCTTTTTGCGTGTGCTTCTTGGTGAGATGTGGCGAAACCCCTTCTTCTAGGTCAGATGCTACAACAAAGCCTTGTTACTCTCCGGTCAGATTAGCTTCTTGCATTTTTTATATGTTGTAACGACAAAATCCGATAGTAGTCATCCATTCCATCGTCTGCTTGGTCCACCGCAGACTGGTTTCTCTCTCATGGTGATTTCCTCAACTCTTCAAAGTGATCTATTGATTCGCAATTTTCCAGGTATCTCTTAGAAGCTCAATGGATCCAATTATATTGTCTGGGCGCAGAATTTTGAGAATGCTGTCATTACTTTTCGTCAAGAGAATCACCTCTATCATTCACCACTAGATGTGAAAGATGCTCAGTATAGAAATTGACTGGCTGATGATGTCGCTATTATTTCCTAGATGGTGTCTAGTATAGAGGACTCTGTTGCCAATGAAGTCTTCATGCTTCAACCCGCTAAAGCTCTTTAGGACACCCTTCGTCACATTTATGGACACGACAAAAACATATCCAAGATTTTCTCTATTTATGAGAATCTACTTCAACTTCGACAAGGAGAGAGTTCCATCCAGTAGCTGTTTAGTACATTACGTGGGTTGATCAATGAGCTTAATGTGTATCAACCGCCCACTTCTGATGTTCGCACCTTTAAGAGGTACAGGGAGGAACTTGTTGTTGTTGTCTTCCTTACTGCCCTTCATCCAGATGTTTCTTCGCAAATTCGAGGCTCCATTCTTAGTGCAGAACATATACCGAGTTTGGATGAAACTTTTGGAAAGGCCTTGCGAGTGGCCACTGGATCATCGGGGTTGTCTACACCCGATCCATCTGCTTTAGTGGCCTCAAATGGTCTTAATCGTGGTCGCGGTGCTTGCGGAGATAGACAACGACCCAAATGTCAATAGTGTGGTAAATTTGGTCATAGATTTGAGAAATGTTGGGAAAAGTTCCCACATTTGAAGCCTCAGTTTGCTCGGCTAGCTGCTACCAGTCCTTCTTCCACCACTGTTACCCTGTCTCAAAAGGACTATGATCGTCTCATTCAAGGACAAGGACAGCCTTATACGGCCATGATCGCTCAGGCACCATCCTCTCGCTCAGGTATCTAGTCTTCCACTACCCTGATTGCTTCTAGGGATAATTCTTGGGTCATAGACTCTGGAGCCACCTCTCATGTATCAGGTACATCCACCCTTTTTGACAAACTCTCTGCTCTTCCCGATAAAACCTTTATTGCTATAGCCGATGGTCATTTGTGTCCTATATCTGGTTAGGGGGAGATACAAGTTTCCTTGCAGATACGGCTAAACGACGTTCTTTAAGTACCTGAGTTTTCTTTTAACCTTTTATCCATTAGTGCCATTACTACTCAGCTACAGTGCTTTGTGACGTTTTTCCCCTTTCATGTAATCTTTCAGGACCTTCAAACGAGGAAGAGGATTGGTTTGGGTCATAAGTCCTCTGCCTCTGGAGCTTATATGGTGGTTCGTGATCATATTCCTCGAGGTTTGGTGGCTGGTCACACTGGTACTGATTCCTCCTTTTTGTGGCATTGTCAACTTGGGCATCCGTCTCATTGGAAATTGTGTCAAACCCTTCCTTGGCTTTCTCTATCCTTGTTTCAATGTGAGTCTTGTCAGCTAGGTAAGCATCACTGTGCTACCTTTAAACGATTGCATCTTGCTTCATCCACAAGTATGTTTGATGTTCATTGTGACATTTGGGGTCCTAGTCGTGTTGTGTCATGTTGTGATTACAAGTATTACATAGTCTTTGTAGATGATTATTCTTGTGTGTCTTGGACTTACTTGTTAAAGTCTCGTAAATATGCTCTTGATGTATCGAAAATTTTCTTGGTTGAAATTAAAAATCAGTTCTCTGTGTTCCCAAAATTTTTACGTACTAACAATGCTCTTGAGTTTATGCACCATCAATTTCAAAGTTTTTGTGCCTCCTCTGGCATCATCCATCAGACCACTTGCCCCCACACCTCTCAACAGAATGGTGTGGCTGAGCGCAAGCATCGCCACATTCTTGATGTTACTCGTACTCTTATGGTTCACATACAGGTCCCTCGTTACCTTTGGGTTGATGTCGTTCTCACTTCAGTTTTTCTAATCAACTGAATGCCTTCTACACCTCTAGGAAGCACCATTCCCCTAAATCGTCTCTACTCTGATAGAGACCTTTTTCCCATTCCTTTCAAGGTTTTTGGGTGTGTAGCGTTTGTTCATGATCACACACCTGGGCTCGACAAGTTGTCTCCCCGTGCCATCAAGTGTGTCTTTGTTGGGTATTCTCATAATCAAAAAGAATACCGGCTATACCACCCTCCCACCAAACGCTACTATGTCTCTATGGATGTCACCTTCTTTGAGTCGCAATTGTACTTTAGTGATGTTGCACCCTCACCTACTTCATTTATACCTACTCCTGGAACCCTCTTTCTTGACACTTCCTTTTCCCACAATGCCACATCTTCTACAGAGGAATCACACCATACTGAGGTTTGTTCGCCAGACACTCTACAGGTTTACCGTTGTCGGCCGCGTATGCCCCAAGTGGTGGACACTCCTGCATCCTTTGACCCGGCTGAAAGCTCCTCTCCTCCTACGGACCCCCCTCCCCATACCACACCCATGGATGACGCAGATCTTCCCATTGCTTTGCACAAGGGATCTCGCTCATGCACACAACATCCTCTCTCCCATGTTTCCTATGCTAGCCTTCCTCCTACCTCTCGAGTTTTTGCTCTTGCCATCACTGATGAGTCTCTGCCCAAGGATTATCAGGAAGCACTTCAAGCCCCTCATTGGAAGGCCACCATGGATGAGGAGATGGATGCCCTTCTTTCTCGTGGCACATAGGATCTTGTTCCTCATCCCTTTGGGGCGAATGTTGTCTCTTGCAGATGGGTTTTTACCATCAAGCGTCGACCTGATGGTACTATTGATCGCTACAAGGCTCGTCTGGTTGCTCGTGGTTTCACTCAAGAGTACGGGGTTGACTATTTAGAAACTTTCTCTCCAATGGCTCGCCTTGACTCTATTCGAGTTCTTTTCTCTATGGCAATAAATTCTTCTTGGCCTCTGGTACAACTTGATGTTAAAAATGCCTTTCTGTATGGTGATCTTGATGAGCAAGTTTACATGGAGCAACCTCTTGGTTATATTGCTTAGGGGGAAATGCAAGTGTGTGACCTTCACAAGGCAATCTATGGTCTCAAACGAAGTCCCAAAGCTTGGTTTGAAACATTTTGCAGAGTCTTGTAGAGTGATGGTTTTGACAGTTACAAGGTTGATCACTCTATCTTTGTCAAACACACTTCTCATAGGGTTATTATTCTTGCCATGTATGTGGATGATATGTTACTAATAGGGAGTGATGTTCAGGGTATTGAAGATACCAAGAACTTCCTTTGCAGACATTTTGCCACAAAGGATATGGGTACTCCTCAATACTTCTTAGGGATTGAACTTGTTCATTCTGTCGGGACATTGTCTTTGTCTCAAAGGAAATATGCTCTGGATCTCCTTAAAGAAATGGGGTGTGAAGGATGCAAGCCAAAGGATACACTTATTGAGCAGCCTCACTCTTTGTGGGACATTGATTCCCCTATGTTTGATGAGCCAGGCCGATACAGAAGATTGGTTGGCAAACTCATCTATTTAACAGTGACCAGACTTGATATCTATTATACTGTTAATCTACTCAGTCAGTTTATGCACTCACCTAGAGAAGTTCATTGGCGAGGAGTTCTTCACCTTCTCCAACCTCTCCTTCTAGGGTTTCAATTTTATGGATATAAGAAGAATATCAATTGGATTTCTAAGAACTGTGAGCAGATTTGTATAGATCGTCAAGGGAAGTATACCTTCCAAGAGCATTTCACTACATTTTGAGCTCTTATTGATGAGCTTGAAAGACATCAACCCTTAACTACTGACATCAACAACTTGAGACAGTATCATGATGAGCTCATAATTACAACCTACCTTTATAGTTTGAACCCCAAGGTTTCAAGTCAAATTAGAACTCAAAAAGAGGTGATCAAGTCCCAGATTTACAATCTACTTTTTCCAAGGTGTTGTAGATATCCTCTCTTGCCCATCTTCTGGTGATTGAATAGTTGGCTATGGCTGCTCAAGGATGGCAACATGGTCAAGGTCAAGGTAGAGGTCAAGATGGACTGAACAAATGTTGAAGGAAGTGTGGGAAAACAGAGTGGGCATAGTTTTCTACCACAACGTTGGATCCTATCTTGACAAATCAATCTAAAGCCTCTGCATCCACTAGAACTTCTACAGTGACTTTTGACATAGGCTGAATATGATCTTTCTACAACTTCGTGCACACCAGGTTCTTGTTATTGCCTCCCATGCCACAATAGCCTCCTCATGACCTACCTCACTTCTAGCCTCCAAAAGTGACTATTGGATTATAGACCTGAGAGCATACTCCCATATGTCAAGTACCTATGATTTATTCAGCCACTTTTCTACGTTGATTGATATTACCTCTGTATCTATTTCCAATGAACAAACCTATTTTGTTTCAGAATAAAGTGTTATTCAAGTTAATTTCAACTTGTCCTTGATAAACTCCAATTTTTACTTGATTCTAAGTAAATTTACTTTCCAATAGTATCTTATCAAACATCTATCTTATTCCATTACATATTTTCCATTCCATTGTATTTTTCAAAACTTGTGGAAGGGAAAGAGGATTGATTTGAGTCCCTACGATGCCTCATGGATTTGCTTGCTTTGCCTCTACCTCTAAGGCATTTATACTTTAGCACTACCATCTGTGACATCCTTCTCACTTAAAGTTTTAACAAGCTCTACCATGGTTTACCATTTTTACTTTTAATTATTAGTCATGTTAGTTAAATAAGCATCATTGTACTACCTATCATCAATTGTGTCTTACATCTAGTCAGAATCCTTTTAAGTTAGTCAATTGTAATATTTTTTGGGGACCAGCCAAGAACCTCATCTTATCTCAAGTCACAAATATTACATTAAGTTTATTGATAATTATTCTCATGTGTCTCGAGTATATCTATTGAAAGATAAAGCTTATATTCTTGATGTTATCAAAATTTTCTTCAATGAAATAAAGTATCAAGTTTTTGCTATTTTTAAAATTTTTCATATTGATAATGCTTTGAAATTTCAACAAGTGCTTCAATCAAACTGTTGTCCTTATCAAACCATTTGTGTGCAAACCTCAAAACAATAATGGAAATGGTAATCCTCAAATCACTTAATAATTCATCATACAACAAAGCAAAAGTCGACCACACCAAGGGTAGCAATTCCACTATGTTGTCTATGTCCTAGTGATATTTTTCTTCTTCATCCAAAGGTTTTTTGACATGTTGCATTTGCCCAAGATCTTACCCTTGATCTTGATAAATGAGCTCTTAGGTCCAAGAGTGTCATTTTGGGATACTCTCATACTAAAAAGGCTGTTGATGGCACCTTCTTCGAGTCATACTTCTATTTTAAGTCTACCAATGGTCCTAGTGACTAGGTTCCCTTACGTATTCTAGTTGGCATGCCACCTACAAACTTAAGGCATCCTCAACCCTTAAAGGTAAAAAACAAAAAAAAAACTTTTAAAGGTGTAACATTATCGACAGTGAACACAACAAGACCCACCTCAAGACTTGCCAAATTCCTCCAGAGATGCTGATTCATATAAGGCCCATTTGTGCATGTCAAAAATTTAGGAAACAGAAATCTAGGAAATGGAATTGAAAATGGAAAAACACAATTTGGAAACGAAAAAACTTATGGGGTTGTTTTTGCACCTCATGGAACATCATTAAAATTAAAAATTTTACAAATATTTAATAGACCGATTGGGAAAATGATTTTCCATTCGAAAACTTCAAAATAAATAAATAAAAAGAAAACACAAAACAAAAGTCGACTGGGTCCACCTCTTCTTCACGTCTTCACCTAGGTTTACCGCAAGTCAATGATCTCCCACAAAGTCCTTTGCCCCTCCATAGGTCCTCCACTTCTCCTACGATCTTCCTCCGCAAGTCCACCACTAGTCAAGGACCATCTACTTCTCCCACAAGCCCCTCTCTCCACAAGTCTATTCCTTCCGTTTGCAAAACCTTCTCAAACAAGCCATTGTAAAAGCTTCTCAAATGAATTCAAAACCCACAACCTCCACAATCACCCTCGTTGCTCGCTCGAAAGGGACCAACGCACGTCTCTGTGCCCCCATTCCTTCTATCATCGAGCAATGATTTTCATTGGGGAAAAATATAAAAGGAGAAAGGGAGCAACAGGGAAGCCATCAAGTTGAAGATCAGAGAGCTCTATTTGTCTTTCGCCATTTGTCATTGCAACCCTAAGTTCACACAAACTCCATCACTCGTCTGCTCGTTTGACACCTAAACTCAATGAACCTTGATTGGGCCAGTTAGGAGAAGACGAGATTCTTTAGGTAGCTAGTTGGAGAAACGATGTTGATGTTGACATCAAGAGAAGAGCAGGTTAAGCAAAAGTCATGAAGTTGAGAGAAAAAATTTTGTGTGTGACAATTTTTTTCTCAAGGGGGCAATGGGAGATTAGGGAAATCTCTCTTATTTATAACAACAAAATTTCTAGATTTTTTGTCAAAAATTTTTTGTCAAGAATAAATGCTAGAAAATCCAAAAAAATTTCCAAATTTTCTGTTTCCACAATTTCTAGGGGACACAAACACTACCCATAGTGTGCCAAAGCCCTTTGAATTTTCTATAACCTTATAGAAGGGTACACACACCTACACCACTCATCCTATTTCTAATTTTGTTTACTATCATTACTTAAAAACCTCTTTTCAAAACTTCTCATGTCATACTCTAAGTCTATTCCCAATAATCACCTTGAGGTATTAAAATTACCTCATTGGAAAGCAACCAAGGATGAGGAAATGTTTGCCCTTACCCCTTAGCAAACATAGGATCTAGTTCCTTGGCTTGTAGATGCTACTAAGCACAAGCCCAATGGTACAGTTGGTAGATACAAAAGTCAACTTATTGTTTATGATTTCAACCAAATTTATAGAATAGATTATGCAAATATATTCTCTCTCAATGCACAGCTCAACTCTATCCAACTATTTTCTACATCAGTAAATCAACTATAGGAGTTAAACTAGATGTTAAATATGTTTTTCTATATGATGATTTGCAAGAACAGGTTTTAACGAAGCAACCGCCAACTGTGTTACTCAAAAGGTAGAATATGGTCTACTACCTAAAGAAAGCAATCTAAGGACTTAAAAAAGTTCACATGCTTGGTTTAAAAAATACAATGAAATCATGAAACAAGGATTCAGGAAATGCCCAATTGATCACTAATTCTAGAGAAAGATTGAAACTAATTGTATTATTATTGCAATCTATATAAATGATATCTTAGTAATGGGAAATGATTTAACAGGAAAAGTAAAGACAAAGGATACTTCAAGAAGCACTTTATCACCGAAGATACATGGAAGCCTTATTACTTCTTGGGGATATGATTGCATATTCCAAAGGCTAAATGTCTCTCTTGAAAAGAAAATATGCTTTAAATCTACTGTAGGAAACTAGGCTTATAGGTTGAAAACCAAAAAGTACATTAGCAGAGAAGAGTCCTTTTTAAGACAATACATTAGATCTTTTAAAGGATTCAAGCAGATATAGGAGGTTGATCAATAAACTAATATATTTGACAGTCACTTAACTACATGTCATCTACTCTTTTGGTCAATGAAGAAAGAAGGTGGAGAAGAACTGGGGTTGACATGTGGGTGTGTTGTTCCCAACTTAATTCCGATGACTGGCAACCACAATGACTGCTTCATACATACATACATACATATATATATATATATATATATATATATATATACATGGTACCTTGCCATCATTACTATGACCACTTCCTAAGGTAAACACCATGAGAAGTTGTTGTAAATTACCAACAACTTCTCCATTAGATTGTTTTACATTTTTGGATATTGGTGTGTGCAAAATGGAATTGATGAATAAGTCCTGTAAGAGACACAATGGTGACCCTACAACCATTACTCTTTTCTTTATTGATTTTGAAGATGCATGGCAGAAAATGTTAGTGAGTTCAATGTCCAGACCGATTAATTTATTCTTGATCTAAAATGGAATACCTCATTTTTAACACCCAAAGGTTTGGATGGTACTGGTTCTGCAATAGAGGTTGCAAGAGAAGGCCCTGGACATAACAAACTGGGATCAGATGACTCAAACTTTATGTTTACAGCATCCCCAGTTGTCAACTTTGAAGTGTTTCCACAATCTTCCCCCTCTTCTGCTTTCACCTAAAAACGGAGGAAACGTAGAAACTATGAAATAAAAAGCCATGTCAAGTAGAGTACCGCATGGTAAAGTATTGGCATACAAAACAAGGTACCATTTCTATACAAAAACCTCAGCTTCTGGCTCCAAGTGTATTTCCAGGAAACATCATCAACATAATGACAATTTTTGAACTAAGTCTGAGGCAAAAACAATATATAGTTATATCTGAAAGCAAAAAATTCATTAGAGATTAAAAATTTTAATGCATTTTACAGAACACTAGGCCAAGAAAGATAATGGCTTTCAAACTATTCCTTAGCACAGGCCAATTTCCACAGCCAAATGACTACAAGTCATTTTAATCAAAGTTAATAACGTGATAACAGCTTACCAACAAAATCAAACCATTTACAATGAAGTTGAACTAGTATAGTTTTGGAAATGGTACTATCATCTTGACTGGTGAGCAAAAAACTTTTAAGTAATCATCATCTCAACCTAAACTTTCATCAATAGGAAAATGCGAAATTGGCACAACCTTAAACAACTTTTGCAGGCTATTTATCCACATAGCGAATGAAACGTTGTAAGAGCTTGACAGATCATGAGATCGAGATTAAGCACTTCAAATCAGTGCTTGGCCCCCATTATCCTGTCTGAGCTCTCTTTTCTTCAACAAGTTCAGGCATTTGTACTTTTAGAAAATAGTAGTGTTTTAGCGTTCGTCGGGATAATACTGTTGCTCCTCACCAATTAGCTTGATTACAGTTCGTTTTAGTTCCGGCATTTGTTTCTAAAGCACGAAAAGTAAATAACGAAACACCACCGATGTCTATGACCGAATGCAATGACACTTTACCTGCATATTCCGAATCCCTTTCTGCTTGCTTTCCTTTGCTTCTCCGTGACACTTTTCATATACCGGTCTTAAGGACAAAAAGACGGTAAAAGAACAAAAGATCGGAAGATGGAAGATGCATGTCAGAGACAGAAATTTCAAAACAAAGATCGGAAGAGCCAGAACTAGGGGGCGATCGAATCGAAATGGAGATCGAAGTGCACGGCGACCGGATCCTGCCCTAGTTCTGGCCACGACAGGAAGTGCGAACTTTCCATGGAAGAACAGCTACAGTCTCATCGTCAGAATTTCCGGCCGACTGGAGGAGTGGAGACTGTAAAGTCTGCACTCTGCAGAAGAAAACGACGGACGCAGACAACCTGACCTTAAAGCCTCAACACCATCGGATCGGGAGGCACAGTTTCTTCGGTTCGTGCGAGGAAGAGAGTTCTGCACTCGGACACCAGAAAAACAAATCTTTCACATGTGGGATGGCTTGCTGACCAAACCTTTTGATTACGGTGGATTTTTTTTTTTCAGTTAAGATTTTAATATATTTTAAAATTTACAAAAAAAATTCAACTTGCAATTTTTTCATTATTTGGATTTCTTAACATTTATCCATGTATACGAACGTTCGTAATTAAATGCCGATTTTTTTTTCAACATTCTCTTTTTCCAATATAACGTACAAACACCATCGTAATCTCAAAAGCATACATTGAATGTAGATTTTTTTAGATAATGTTGTATAGTTTGATAAATCTGGACTAAATAAAAAGTATTGATGATTATCAACGTACGTAAATTCCAAGATTTTCATCTTTTCAATTATTTCAAGAAAACAAACCTTAGATTCAATTATTTTACGGTTGGTGATTAGTTTAGTGATTGACTACCGGATTGTCCAAATTTAAGCTTGTCATTATTACAAATAAAATTCTACTTTTAAGGTGGGTTTGCATTTGTAGAGTTAACGTGAAATCAATAGAAAATAATAATTAAATTTTTTTATTACTTTTTATCATTTCTTATTAATTTTAAAAGTACAAGTATCACTTAATTAAGTTTTATTTGAAATTAATTTCAATTAATTTTGAAAATTAAATAGAGTTAAAATTAAAATTAATTTCATAAACATAATTGAATGTGTTGTTTGGGATTAACTTCAACCAGTACTTAAAATAACTTTTAACATTATTATTATTATACAAATTCTAATATATAAATTTCTATTACCTTAATTACTATATAGATTTAACTATGTTTACAAAATTAGTTATAACTTCAACTCTAACTTCCAAAGTTAGAGAAGAGTTAGTTTCAAATGAAGTCTAAGTTATATAATAATTAAAATGATAAAAATTTATATTTTTTAATTTATTAAATAATAATATTATTAAAAATAATTTTAAAAATCAACCTCCAACTGCAAACATTCCACGTGACATTCATCCGACTGTAAAACCTTTCTCCTGCTTGCGAAAGTCATAATCCCTAGACATCTTCCTCTTCAACGTCAACTACTTCTCGCCACATCACGTGCTCATCCTCCACAATATTTTTACCGTTGGACGTCTACAGCAATACCGAATTCTTATAATTACTGATACAATTAAACCAAACATGTTTACTTAAGTAACTTAACAAATTACAATCATAATCTTTTCGATTTTGAATAGTGAACCTGAGAGAAAGAGAGAGAGAGAGAGCTTAGGCATTAGCTAAACTGAAAACTTCCATAGGATGGATTATGATTTCAATTTTGCAATTTATCTAATTAACAATCTAAAACGACAAGATCATCGATCGATAATACGTACGATAAAGCACTCCGATCCTACGATCTACTCTATAATCATATATTGAATGATTTGTCTATAATCAAGAATAATCATACATCATTAATTATTATCCGATTACATAACTACGTACACATGCATTAGCTAGGTAGAGCAGAAGTGGTCGAACATAACGCGAGGCTTTGAGTGGTCCCCTGAGAGTATTCGCGATGCGACGATGGAGTTGGCGGCTTCCGTGTAATGAACACCGTCCCAGCTTATGCGTCGGGAGCCCTCGTCGCATACCAGAAACCCTGGGCTCAGGCACCTAATATCCTGGTTGTAGTTGTAAGGTGGCCCGCCGTGACCACAGCACGCCATCAGTGGCTCCTCAAACCCTGCGACAACGAAGAAGAAGAAGAAGAAGAAGAAGAAGATCATCGGTGAACTTTGGAGGCATGCGAATAATGAATATAAATTAAGAAGGTGAGAAAATTAGAGAAGAAATCAAAACGTGGCCCTGGCAGATCTGCAGGCTCACCGTATTTGGTGTGCTTGGTTATGATATCGTATTTGATGCCGTAAACGTCGGTGTAGACAACGGTTGCGCCGGCGAGTTGGGAACGTAGCTCGTCGCACAAACCCTCTAGTCCAGCATTGAAAGCCTTGGCGGCGTTGTTGATGGTCCTGATGCATCCGACTGCGTCCAGATCCTTCCCATCCTCGTTGTACCTGCTCAGCTTTTCCGGCGAGCAGCCTAATGGCCCGGTGTTGTGGACCCAAAAGTTCCGCCCGCCGTGTCCATATATGTTCTGTCGACATTATTGTATGTTCGGAACGTAAGCAGAGGTGCGGTATCATCAAGCCTCGGTTTGTCTGTCCGTTCGATAAAATAAGCTTCTTTTTTTTGTTTGCGGCCGATTGTGGGGTCTTCCGTAGTGTGAACCACGTGAATGTGTCGAAATATTTTTAACTTATGCGTTTGTTTTTATCTTACCTATCTGTTTTAATAACGAAGGGTTGAAATTAAAAATAATAACATAAATGATATCGTAATGAATTGTATAATTTATATGATAATATTTTTTTTTGTGGAACTTAAAAGACACATTTATTAAACAAGTTAAAATAGGTATCATAGGTATTAAATATATATATATATACACCCTGCAAATTAAAATCAAATTATAACTCGCCTGTATAGAACCTTTGATTTCCGCCATGTAGCCTGGGATTGCGCCGAGGATTCGCTGGTAGGTCATGTTCAGATCGAAGCAGCCGGTTAGATCGTTCTGGCCAATGTCGAAACTGTAGAGCGCGTGCCGGAATCCCTCGCGATCAATCAGACCTCTTGCGCCTGTTGTTGATCGATTAATTAAACAGATCACATATACATATATACATACATACATATATATATATATAATAATGCGATCATAAATATCGTGGGAAACTAAACCTAAAGATTAAGAGTATGTTTATTTAAGAGGCAAGATTAAGTAAGGTAAGATTTATGTCTTTTAAAAAAAATTACGAGTTATGATTAAATATAAAATATTAAAATTATTAGATAACCTATATAAAATTGTAGTATACAGTATAAAAAAAAAGTAGAAACAAATAAGACCTTGATTAAAAATTAATTCAGCTAGTACGGGTACCTCGTGCAACAAGCTCAAGCACCTTGTTCTGGAATCTGACGAACTGCAGCGTCTGGATGTTCAAGCTGAAGGGTCTGTCCCTGGGCAGGAGCGCCGCGCCGGCGATGGCGAAGTTCGCGCCGTGTGTGAAGTTCGGCGTCAGGGACTCCAGGTAAGGACTGAGGTAGCTCGAGTTCACGCTCTCGCCTGCACAATAAATGCAGCAAATTAACATACGTACGTGGTACGTACGTACCATGCAATCATAATTAGAATAATTAAAGGAACGTACGTACAGAAGAAGTCGATGATAAGCCGGCCATCGCTCAATCTGCCGGTGCCCGTGTGGAAGAACGCCCGGCCCTCAGGTAGGCCGAAGTTGTACCCCAGACCCGCGGAGAGGCCGCCGGTGTCGGAGTTGGAGTCTCCGAAGTTGAAGATCACAGGGAGCCTCCAACACGTCCCACATTCAACGACGACGGGAAGCAGTACTGGTATCGCCATTGCCACGAACGCCAGCAACGGGCCCATCTGCGGACGAATGCCACCGTCATGACTACTACTTCTGCAACCGCCGCGCCTGGTGCTGCTGCTTCCACCACCACCACCACCCATATATCCAAAAATAATTATGATCGATCAACACCAGCTGCCTGCTCTTCCTGCGCCTGGGATCGATGTGCCACTCGATCTACTACACCCAGTGGCTAGCTGTTCCTCCGTCGGTCATGGTCTGGTTTCTTTTAGGAAAAAGAAACAGGCATGCCTCGATGATTGCTGTCGGCGGGCGTGCCGTTCGAAGGCGCGTTCAGGCGCCTAGACATGAGACGTTGCCAGCTCCACGGGTCACGTGGATCAGCGTAGCGGTGGAAGAAGAAGACAAGGACTCGCTGAAATAATGTCCTAATACAGATTTTTTATATTTTTTATAAAAATATATTAAAATAATGTCTTAATACAGTTTTTTTTTATATTTAAAACTTTATAAATATTTTAAAATAATAATTTCTATAAAAAAATTGTCTTTTTTTTCAATGCATCAGTTCATTTAAAAATGAAAATTTTCTTACAAATTTTCATATAGTATAAATTTTTATATATAAACTTTCATCTACTAATTTACTATGTAATTTTTAAGTAAGTAAAATTATTTTTAACTTTAACTACATAATAAGTAAAATTGAAAATAAACATACTATGTAATAAATATATAATTGATAACTGTAGGTATACAGTAAAAAATAATAATAACATGAATGATAAGAAAATGAGGACGTGAGTCGAACATAGCATGAGTCTAATTTAGACCTTAGATCAGTCTAATAAACTTAAAAAATCAATATTATTGTGAACACTCAGCAGTTAAAATTATTTCTGTACATATTCATTAATTGAAAATTTTAATGATATAAATTATATATAAAATAAATATTTACAAATAAGAAACATTTATTTATTTCATATGTAATTTTTAACATCGACAAATTATAACTGATATATCAAGCATGTATTTTACAACTTTTACTTATATTTTAATTCAATTAAATTTTTAATAACTACCGTTATTGTAAATAGGATATGTAAAAAAAAAAGTCAAACAAATTAAGTTGGTGTGCGTTGGTTCGCGAGACATGTATTTGCGTAGCCAAAGTTGAGTTGGGTGTGTGCGTTGTTCTTCCATGTGTGTGTTTATATATATAATCATTAAATACTGAGGATATATAAAAGACCCCTTCAAAAAAAAAAAAAAGAACTATCTGTTCCTTTCTTTGCGTCGCATAGTTCACCACCTAACCTATACTTGCGCTTCTCCGCAAAGCTGAAGTAGGTTGTCGTTGCCTTCTCTTCGCAACTTTTGTACCCAAGATGTTCTTCACCTCTTCCACGCACAGAGTGTACAGAGGAGGATTTCCAACCACACCCTATCTGCTGCAACAATCAAATGAGGTCTCCTGCCATGAAACATTTCATGTGAAGGTTATTCCCATTTCAACAGGCCCCAATCAGCAATCAGCAACCAGCATCCACCTCACTGGCGACATTTTACATTCAATTATTTATAACCAACAACATTTAAAACTTAAGTGATATCTTAGTGGTAGAGAAATTTCTCATTAATCTTATGATCTTCAAACTCCACAAATGTAATAGAATTATTTTCAAAAACTTTTGAACCTGCAGACTGTCATTTCTCTCTCTCTCTCTCGCTCTCTCTCATTATTGGATTGTGTACAAATAAAAATAAATTTTTTTGATGTAATGAGCTATGTGAAAAACGATGAAGTTATGTATATTAATTTTGCAAGGAAGCATTCATAATCTGAAATTAGAATTTTCAGTCAATTATGAGATTATTCTGTGAATTACGAATTTTTTTTTCTATAAGCTACTCTTCAATAATTTTATCTGAACATAATTCAAAAAATACCTAAAAATTATGATAGTGATAACTACCTCATAAAATACAAATAATCTCAATTTTTCATAATTTGAACTAGCACAGCCTTAGCAACAACTTCCTCTTCCACTACATCCCATTCTTCCTCCCCTACATTTTCTCACTCTACCACACCTTCGTACAATTGCATCATCTATTTGATATCTGTCATCAAACCCAACCATTCTCTGCATCAACAAATATACAAGGACAGGAACCCACCTGTTTCTCCTAGGCAAAACATTTTCCTCAAGGGAGACAAGCTATAGATAAGGAGTTACTTTGAGAGGGTTTGAGATTAGAGCAGATAACAACGTTGGGGGCTCTAAATGGTTTTCAAGATGAAAAGACTTTTAGATGGAACCTAAGAAAGCAACAAAGCTTGATTGGTTACCATGGGCTACCATCAACTTACAGTGTCAACTCCTTTAACCCTTTCAATCTAGTAGTTGTTAAGCACACCACTAAATTATTAATCCACTTCCTCACAGTGATCTTTAAGTAGTTTTCATGGCAATTAGATGCAATAAAATGTCTTCCTTATTTGTCAAAATTGATGGGGAAGTGCTATATGGCCAGCCCTAGTTATGCTGATCCATTCTAATTGAATTGTACTGATTGCATTTGTATGGTATCAAGCTAGCAATCTTCACGTATGTTGTTTTATTAGCTATAATGATTCATGGTATCTGATGATTGATCTAGATGAGTCTTTTTGACCCATTATTTATGCGAAGGAAAAGACCTTCCATGGCACTTGCCCATGCCAATGATTTTATAGTCACAAAAAATCATCAATAAAAATCATAGACTAGTTATTACATACCTGCGCATTGAATTTTATCACCACAATCTTGCACATTTGTGCTACTTCCTGGGGATGCAGATCAACCATGACAATTGCAACATCCACCTCTCTCAGAAGCTAGTCTTGCATAGGTGCTCATCTTCTAACAGGCAATGGTGTCCCTCTCCTTGAATATAGAGAATATCAAAGCTTCATTGGAGGTTTGCAATACCTCATATTATCCCACTATGATATATTGTGAACTAGTTGGCACAATTTCAATGCCTCAACTAATGCACATCTACAAGTAGTAAAGGGAAACATGCAATATGTAAAAGACACTTCTTCATGGCCTTATGTTCCAACCTTCCACACCAACCATTACTCACCATGTACCAGGTAAACGGCCATGTAGATTATCCAACCATCACTGGGACATGTTTTTCTTTGGAGCTAATTTAGTCTCGTGGATAGCATGGAAGCAATCCGAATTCCCAAATTTTCTCCATCAAGCATACTACCTGAATACCACGCTTCCCTGGTGATTAATGGCAGTTTTTTTTTTCCTTCCTTCTAAAGGAGAAAGGGTTTCTCTTCACAACACCCTCAGCATACATTATATGCTTGTTATATTGCATCCACTCCTGTCTCTAACATCATTTTCCTTGTATGATCACACTTACAACAAGATAGATTATCATTTCATCCGCCAATTGCCAGCATGTGGTGCCATCTAACTCAATTTATTCAGTTTGAACTTCAACTCACCAATCCCTTTACTAAAGCTCTTTTGAAGTTGCAATTTTAAACTCCTTGCTTCAGATTTCCTTTGTCTAACTACCTTGCTCAATTTGGGGAGGCATGTGAAGGATACTTGATCATTTACCATTAGTTGTAATTTCAATCCAAGATATTTATATTTTGTTCTGACACTTAAGATACATGCACAATGGTTATGTTTGTTTAAAAGAGCATAACTCTGTACAGTAATTGTTCCAACTAGGAACAACTTTTATAATGAATGATAAGAATTCCCATATAGACCTAAAAGTTGTAATATTTTTTTAATGTGGATTTTAGTACAAATTTGGTACAAATTTAAGATCTGT
The DNA here is from genome assembly GCA_024699675.1 of Amphibolis antarctica. Classification (NCBI taxonomy): domain Eukaryota; kingdom Viridiplantae; phylum Streptophyta; class Magnoliopsida; order Alismatales; family Cymodoceaceae; genus Amphibolis; species Amphibolis antarctica. The sequence goes on from JAMKPZ010000797.1 coordinate 32,710, forward strand.
TAAAGAGTGGATATTTTTCAACTTTCCCTAGAAATGACTACAGCTATAACTTCAACTCCCAAAATAAGTGATGCTCTTTCAAACACAACCGATGTCTCTTTTAGTCATGACTATTTATATAGAAAAATATAGTAGCAAGCCAAAGAGAATGACAAGCCAACATCGTTAATTCCATGCACTCCTTTTTCTCACTTCTCAAATGTAGAAGTCAAACATGATGGAAGAAAAGAACATGGGGAAAAGGACAAATGCCAGACACTCGATATCACTTGCCATTCAAATCAATATCAATCACTAACAGCCAAGGACCACATCATGTTGCAAAAACAAATATATAGTAGATGAAAGTGCTGGTTTGGGGGAAACTTACAGTACAGGTTTTATGGTTTATTACACAAGGAAACTATATCATACTACTCAATAATGTCTTATACAATCATATGTATGCTACCAGACAACATTTATTTCATTAAGGATGTGCCATCCCATAAAACACCAGCCTCAGTTCAAGAGGCTGCAACAAAATTCCCCATTTACAAGTTCTATCTTCTCCAATGTTATGACAGTATCAAGTGGGAGTGGACTGAAGCTCCGAGAGGGTCCGTAAAAATGGGGGAAATAGTTATTTTCATCAACAGCTTCATAAACTAGCCCATCACCTAGCTACAAATGCATCACTTGAATGCCAGGACGCTATATAATAGAACTAAGATTTTTTTGAAGTTATTAGACACAAGAATGAAAAGTACATCGGAAGTTCAAAACTTATTATAACATGAACTTTTAAATAGGTATATCACTGATGTCAGTCTTCTTGTGAGGAATGGACTGTGATCAATCATTGGCAAGTGTATGAATTTTGCTAAAAAAAAATGTCTGACTTTTTCTTATACAAATGTTGATTCGTGTACACATTTATATGATTACTTATAGCATTAACTGCATGGATAACATCAATGGTGATCCTCAATCCAATATTCTTATCACAAAGTAGGATTCAAGTCATTACTTCTACTTAAACAAGAAGAATGAGCAGGAAAATGACTCCTGTTGAACATTTAAAGCTTACAAAACTCCAAAAGTTGCACTCTATCTGATTGACATCATGTATATCAAAAAAATAAAGAATAAAATGGTACAATATACAGGGCATAAAACCTTCAAGAAGTCTCTTTCTCACTCTATTCTTTTCTCTTGGACTTGATAAACTTTTTTTTGCATTTAAAAAGATGGGGAGTAACGAAGCTATTAACAGCAATTATGTTTTGGGGAAAATAATTATTATTTATCATATAAATGGTTGTATCTTGTCTATCACTTAACTATATTGTGTCAAGCACTCATTCCTGTATCAATATAGCAGCAAGCATTATTTGATTAACTTAATGTTTCTCCCAAGTTGCCTTACGATTCCCGTTCTCAATACCACATATATCAAGTTTTTCATTCAACGTAGATAATCATAGGTTTAAGAATCGATAAGGTAAAACATTTAATCAATGGTTCGATAATAGCATACTTCCCTGAGAAGATTCATATGAAATTGGCTAAAACATTTCCGTGACACCACCATTAAAGTTTCTCGGGTGGTGGCACGTTTTTTATTAATATTTTAATTTAAAATAAAAACAATTATATATTCAGTTAATCTATGGTATAGTATATTACGTATTAAATTTTCTTATTAATTTCAGTTATATTCATTAGTATATTTTTTCTTAAAAATCAATGGTTAAAATTTAACAAAACAGTGTTGAATTTTAAAACCTTTACACCAAGGATTAATAGACATTTAGTTTAAGTTAAAAATTAACTATAGATTTATGGTCATCTAATAATAAAATCTATATGCTTACTTTCACCCTTCCATATATTTATAAGAATTATGAGTCAAGGTGTCACTAGCAAAATTACCTAATATCACCACTAGGAAATCTCCCCTTTAAGAAATTACAGGTTGTCCTCAAATTGTGTCCAGATTTGTCTGCAAGATCTATCTGAAATGAACATGAATGTGGATATTCAGCATATACCTTAGACCTGTCGATTTGGAGCAAGTAAAGGTCTTCTCTCCCTTTGAAGAAATTGTGTAAAACCACCTTCACCTGCAGAGGATTCAAAATCGGATAAGGCCACCAGACCATGAAGAAGAAGAAAATGGCAGACGTTACTAACGCCATTACAAGAAAAAGCCTTACTTTAAGGCCCAGCAATCTATAAGTTACTTATTTGGGCCTTAGATGTTCAACCATAAACAGTCAACACCAGAGGTGGAAATCACAACAAGAGGAAATCCTCGACCATACCACACATTTGGGAGAAAACCAAAAGTCTAAGATCACAACCAGTCGAAATCAGGACTGGAATCACACAAAGAAAGAAACATCATGAGGATGAAAGAGATTCCACTTTTCGTTTTATGATCGGTTGTTTTCTATTTGTCACCCAATTAACAACGATTCGGATCCAAAAAAAACCAAGCAGTGCTTACACACACGTACCTGATGGAGGTCGCTGAGGTGAATACAACCGGTTCTCCGGTCGAGGTCCCCGCCGGTGGTTCGGCCATCCCTCCGCAGCTCTCCCCATTCCCCCGCCGTGCTGATCCTGTATAGCGGCTCCGATTTAACCGCACCTTCTCCGGCCATGGGAGGAACGGCAGCAGTGTCCATCACCGCCGGTGACCGAGGAATAGTAATACCCAATTCGGTAGACAGACCAATTATACCATTGGCTGAGTAACTGAGTTAGGTAAAGCTTTTTCATTACATTTTCTTATTAATTTTTAAAACAAAAAAGTACAAATACAAGCTTTTTTTCACATTTTTTTAACCGTGTTGACTTTGGTTTTGCTGTTTTTCACATTGGCAACTGTGCGGCTGCTCACGTGACCTTTGTTTCGTACCTTTTTTTTCTTTTCTTTTTTTTTACTTATATCGTAATATCTTAGGTATATTTATCAAATAATTTTTATATTTTTTATTATTTATAAAATTAAATTAATATTATTATCTTTTTATCATCTTACAAAAATACCTAGATAAATGAAACCATGTGACAGTTTCCTTTTTGGGTTTTCAGCTTAGTTTATTTTTGATTTTTGAGAGGTTGGTTTTTATTAAGTTTTGCCTACATGTAATTTTTAAGAGATTGGACTTCTTACCTTTTGTATTTACTTTATTTGCAGGCAATTCTGATCTGTTGAATAATATTGTAGGATTTTAAAAAAAAATTTAAAAAAACCATGAATTTATAAGAATTTTGAGTCTTTTGAAAATTCAAGAAATGAAAAAAAAATTTTAAAATAAATTTTTTAATATTTGTGTTGGACAGAAAATTTTAAAAAAATCTGTAGATTTTCTATCAATATAAATAGTTTTATTTTTTTGATCTTCAATTCTCTCCCATACAAAAAAAACCACATGTCTTCACGAAAATTTCTTTTCCGATTATCACTCAATTTTCTTGATTTTGTTACCACTTCTCACAGCTCTCATCATTTTTCTAGTCTTCTGATTCTTCTACTAATCTAAATCAAAGTTACAGGTACCTACAACTTCCATGAACTCTTTTTTTTAAAAGCAAAGTAATAGAAATGAAGATTTCATGGATATCTTTTATAAATTTGATGAATTGAATATTAAATGTAAAACTTACACGTGAATTTATTAATACATTTAATATAAAATAACTCTTGTTAACAAACAATCATGTAATATTAAGATTAATGGTCCAGAAGATGGGTGCAATATCACAGAAGAGAAAGAGAGATTGTAAGTGATAAGAATATAAGACAGAAAAAAGAGACAAGGAAAAGTAAAAAATTATGTTATTTGCATAAAACATTTTATGTATACTTTGCTTGTAATTCAAAAAAAATCAAAAAGGGACAAATTATAACGATAAGTTTTTTTTTTTGATAAATATTAAATATATTTTGATTGGTAAGAAAATATATTCGCTAAAATTTGAATATTGACAAAAAACATGAAATCACGTAAAAACAGTCAAATCAATTAGTCAAAACAGGCCATAAAAACTTAAAACACCTTTGGGTAATAGATCGATTATGACATTTATTAAATTAATTATATACAGTAATATTTGGGAGAGGAAAATCTAAATAATCAAACTTTTTTTCCTCCTACCCAACAATATCTAGAAAGTCTATACAATTTTATAAATAATCAAGTAAGCTATAATTTAAGCCCAACCGTAAATAAGTTGTATAAGACCCATGAAGAAAAAATTAAACGGTTCTTTTTAACATTTGGCTGGATGTTTTCTTTTAACAATTATTACATTAAAATAATTTCTGTCTTAAGTTTTGAATTTAAGATCATAAGTCTCAATAAGAGATTTTTCGACCATTAAGATATTAAATTAGTAATTCTGATTATGTATAATGAAGATTATACAAATTACATGGGACGATCGACCAAAAATGTTATTTAAAGACATTATTGTAAGAATCCAGATCTGCTGTAAGTCTTTCACATTCATGAGATGAATAAACACTGTCAACACTCTCACATAACTCATGTTTACCATGAGTTGGTGGTATTTCCAAGTTCCAACCTAGAAATCGTAAACAGGCTACAGAATAATTATACTACGTCACCGCTCCGGTTTTTTTCTTTTTCTCCAAGCATATACATGGAAATGAATGTGAAACCCATCGGTTCCAACTCAAGAGTTCGCTAGCGCTGGAAACTAAAAGAGTACGAGCCAGTGTTTGGATCCTTCACGGCTTTAAAATTGTCTACGCTCATTCCAAACCGCCCCAAGATAGAGTTGCCCATTTCTTTCAGCTTACCTGCAACAACAAATTCAAAAGTCTTGATTAGCACCCCAAGCAAAGATACATCACACGAAAGGTTGATCGTAGGATACGAATTTTTGATGGAAAAAATGTAATTGCCATAAATCCCTTCTCAAACAGAGTAAATCGAAATCATGGAGATGTTTTTCCAGATCACAAATGCATGAAGATGCTGACATGAGCTTAAAAATATGGAACTCGTACGGGTAACGCAAACTACACAACATATCTAGTGGTTTTTTTGGCAAGTTGATAAGGATAATCAACCAATCACCCGATCCTGACTTAATGCTCCTCTTGAGAGACCAAAAACTACTCCAGAAATTTCATGAGAACTGTAGCTACAGGCTACTTAAAGATGTGAAGTCGGTGATAATACTCATCAAGTCACTGAACAGCACGGCAAAGTATCATGTGGACAAGAATCTAGCATGCTCGAGCCCAAGCAAAAGAGACTAGTCATTTGTTCTAAATTTCAACGAGAATAGGAATAAATTCAGCATAATTCTCTGAGACATCTAAAAAAATGTATTGGCTTACCAATCATCTCTTCCTTCATCTTTTCTCTTTTTTCAGCTGCCAATGGCTCTAAACGTTGTATGGTTCTGGCAGCTTGGACATTTGAAGGATCTAACTCAAGGATTTTTTTCATGTCTGTACATTAATAAAAAGAACAATGAGCTATGAAAGAATATGAAAATCATAAAGAAGGATAATTATGATCAGTGTACCCTTCATTGGAAACTCAAAGAAGAATAAAACTAAAAAATAGCCAATGCCTCTCATCATGGAAACACACAAGCGATTGGGCCTCTCAGAAAATGTAGCTGAAGTTATGCTCCAAGATATATATAATTTATTATTTATTGATACAACAATACAATTCTTGAAATGATATTTAGTTCGAGCAATTGAAAGGAAGATTCTATTGAAACTAACAGTGAGATAACACTGTTGATCATCCACTCTAGTACAAGAGATGATGCCTTAAATTTGAACCCCAAAAAAACACTACCATTGTCAAAAAAGCAATGATTCTATTGAAATGAAATTCAAAAAAACAAAACGAAGGAAAATAAAAAACAAAAATAACCAGTTCAGATAACAACTACCACAAAAGCTTCCAAAAAAGGCTCATAAACCAACAAGGACCCCACAACAACATGCAATGGAGGCATCCATATCAACACAAACATCAGAAACGCTAGAGACTCAATGATCACCATCAGCCAAATGAAACACAATGAAATGTTTAGAAAAAAATGTTCAAAATGTTTAGATGAAAATGAAAATAGAAAGTTAAGAATATCTGAAAAAAATGTGCTTGTACATGTGATGGAAAGTCAAGAATAATTTTTTTAAAAGTTAAGAAAAAGCATACTAACTAAAACTGAAATACAAATATTAAAATAAAACATCGTATCTTCCTGGCTCCTTTTATTTTTATTTCCTTTCTTATTTTCTTATTTTTCTAAATTTTCTATTTTTCCTTTTTATTTTCTCTTGTTCTTTCTTTTCTTTTTATTTCTTTTCTTTTTTTCTTTTTTCTTTTCTTATTTCCTTTTTCTCCTTTTTTTCCTTTTTTCTCTTATTTCCCCCTTCTACTTCTTCTTCTCCTTCTTCTTCTACCATCTTGCTTTTCAGCCTGATGATGGCCACCACCTACGTAGTAGCCATGGTGGCTTCAACCATCATAGCAACTGCGGCCACCACCACAATTGCCCCACTTGTTCTACTGGTCCATCCCCCACAGCAGTAGAACCATGGAACTACCTAGCAACCACCTTTTCATTCTTCTCCTCCACCCCTATTCTCCCAACCACCTTCAGTTTCTCTCTATCCTTGTCCCTGAACAACCTCACAAAGCCCCAACCTTTCTTATCCCTCACTGCCTCGGCATTCCAGTCTTCCTCAAGTTTCCTCCTCCCCTCATCAAAGAGCAAGCCCCTCAGCCAATTCATCGGCCACCCCACCACCACAAATAGTAGTGCCAAGTCTCACCCATCATCATGGTCGAATAGAGAAAATATAGAAGGGAAGGGTGCGAGTGGAAGTTGTGAAGGACATTTCTGGATAGAAAGCGACTTTCTCATGGGTTTGGGTGAGAAAGGAGTTTTCCTCTTATCTTTTATAATAACAGAAAAATTGACTTTCCTTTCCACATATTCCTAGTATAAACACCTATAAATTTCACTTTCCTTTCCTAACTTTTCATTTCTACACTTTTTGACATGCAAAAACCACTTGTTAGTATATTCACTACACTAACTTGAAAGATTCATATATTATGCTCCAACCAACAACACCACTATAAAAGCAATAACCAAAGAAACAAGGAAACAAAAAAGGACGCCCACAAGTCAACAAGAACCCTACGACAGGAAGCAGAGGAAACGTCAAGAATGCAAGCATCAGAAAGATTAGAGATCCAACAACTAACACTCCCCAAAACAAAACAGATTCTTTAGGAGTATCCAAGACAAAAACTTTAAAGATTCATATATCACAGTTCAATAACATCATCATAGAATGCAGCAACATCATCAACCATAACTTCCTATCAGGCAAAGTCACTTCTTTTCAAAAAAACAGTTACATAAGTCCATCCCTACCATTTATTCCTATTGATCAGTAAATATTCCATTAAATTGTATAATTTCAAATCTTTTATCACTACTTCTAATTAATTAATTTGTCCAACTTCTACCAATTTTAGATTTTCCTAGATAAACTAATTCTTCTTTCCTTATAAGTACATCTATAGATCCACAAATATAATCAAATCATTGACAAATTTCTCTTATCTTACCCTCGATTAGTGCAAATCCTACTTACAATTTACATCTTTTATAGTATTATCACTATTTTTAACATTCACATTTCTGTTATACTAACATTTTAACATGCCATGTTTAACAGCCAAACTTTTAACTTGGACAGTATGACTAGTCAAATAAATTCTTGTAGAATTTTTGTTTCAATTTTAAGAGTACTTTTATCACATAACACACCAAATTATTTCTCCTCTTCATTAACCAACTACAATTTTATAAATAACATCTTCCATAATTTCTCTATTATTACTTAGTATTCATCATAAATATTTAAGTTTTGCTTTTAGGGATCTTGTGACCATCTAGTTTTAAAGGACAATAGGGTGAATCTCATTAATAAATAAGCTTCATCTAGCAATTACTAAAAAGGAGATGAGACAATCAATTCATGAAAATAGAATAAGAAAATTACAAATCAAGGATTAAGCACCCTATCCCACAAGTTAAACAACCCAATTCCAAGAGGCAGAGCATCTTACACTATTTTCTATACCTTCACAAAAAAGAGAAATCCAAACATTTTTGTTAGCCAAATGGACCAAAATCATGACTTGTATCAGTGAACTGTAGCAGGATGCTAGTTTTCTGTCTATTCTTGGCTGTTGTTAGTTTTCTGTTTATTAGCTGACTCACATCAGCAACCATGTTTGACATGGAGCTGAACTGAAGGCCATCTGTGACAACCATTCACCTCATGTAAACTACACTTGAAAAAAAATGTTACACATCATCTTTTGCCTTGCATAGAAAACACAAGATCTGAGTACCTAGGCTACTTGCTTCCATACACCTTGGTTACTAACTTACTATCCTCGTATGTATAAGAGCCCACATGAATGCTTTGACTTGGAGTGCACCTTGCACATCCCAATCATCTTGCAAAGCTTCCACTTTACACCTGTTGATTGAAACAATTATAGAAGCCCTGGATAGAGAAATTTCCTGAAGCACTTGCCAGCCAATTTAGTTGATCTGTTTCCTTTCCAAATTTCAGTTGCCAACCAACTCACATTCTTATTGGCCAGACACTTCATTTGATGACTCTAGAAATTTTGATGCCTTTTGAACCATGTTGTCCTTCAAGTTGCATCTGAACTGCAAGCACCATGAACTTTGTCTATCATCCAATCACCTCGTGCCTTCAACTTTAGCCAAGTGTTCTGCCAACTAAAGGACATCTAGAAAATCATCCTTTAGAATGCTTCCATGCACATGCATCTATCCTTTATGCTAGATTATTTCTATCATGGCTAAACCTATGCGCCTGAATTAAATTTTATTCCAATTTAGACTAAATCATTTGGATTCCCAAGTATCTCTCTACAATTCTAAAATAGAACTAATTTTTAACTTTTGAATGCTCCAACTTGGGAGAGTGTTAGAGTCTATAAATAAATGGATCCTAAGTGTGTTATGTGTTAGAAGTGGGTTTAGTCCAATACTTCTAGAAAAATATTAGTCTGTTCTATCTATCCACTATATAGAGAGGCTTTATTTGCTTATAAATGATATAAAACTTTCACCTCATTTCTTGCGTTAAACAACTTTAAACAATGAAAGAAACATAGATAATTGTAGCAAGCATTGGGGCAGAATTGAAATAGTTGCAGTAATGGTAGCAACAATAGATAACAATGATATACAAGCATAAATGATGGTAAATTTCTTCAACTACATGGAAGACAGGCACAAACATCAATCAGTTAATCTTACAAAATTGGATCGATTAACACCAGTAATAAATGTGCATTGACATCGTTAAACTTAGTCAACAAATAAATTGAAAAACTTGCAAAGACTAGCAAAAGTACCTACAAACCCAAATAAAATTACAACTTGTCTACAATTTTTGCAATCCCTTACCAATACCATCAATTCATCCAATAATAGAAACAAAGCAACACTGTTGAGCATTTAGACTTGTTTTGTAGAGAACAAATACAATATTGACAAAGCAACACTACTTCAATAACAACACTCAAATGAGAAATACAAGCAGAAATAAAATTAGAAATTAATAGAAGAATTGACAATTTTTTATTTTCCCCTTTTTTGACTTTTTTTTTCCTTTTTCCTTCCTTTTATTTATTACACCAACCCTTCTTTTTCTTCTTTAGTTTTTCACTGAATGACTTGCAACCTTCTCCTTTTCTTCTTAAAGCAAAAAAGAATTGAACGTGAATACACAAAAAGGCACAACTGTATTCAGTGTTCCAAATGAAATGGCAGAAAAGGCAATGCATAAACATCAACATCAGCATAGTCTCCTACTCATTCTGAAATAGACATCACTATAAATGTGAAATTGTTGTTTTAGAAATTCCTCGTGGCCATGTCCCCAAATAGTCCACATGTTTTTCTCAAAGGGATCTTAAGGAAACCCCAACAAGCTCTTTCTTTCCAAGCTCTCATAAAGAACAATATTCAATGCTTTTGAAATGAAAAATCACAATAATGGAACCTAGAAAACTGGAAATCAATGTATTAGGAGATCAGAGAACACAAAAGTAATCAAAGTGAGCTTCCCACCAATCAAATAGAAACTTCCATGCCATTCAACTAGGGTTAACACAAGAATCTTGAGAGACCCGATCCATAAAGGTAGTCAAATACCCAGTTATTTAAATATAAAGGGGCAAACTATTTTCATTTTATTGTTGGATTCCTCCAAACTTTTTATATTTACCTATTATTAAATAAAAAGTCCTTCGGAAGGCATACAAACGTTCTTAGACAATGCCCAAATAGTAAAAATGATTGTGTTTAGAAAATCAAAAAAGAGGAAGGTTAACATCCAAATTTATCAACTAGCATTGCAACACACCCTTTTTGCAGTGACTAGCTTTGTACAATTTATTTAGTTCTTTCCTGTTCAATATTTTAACTTAGAAGAAAAGCTTTGAATCAAATGTGCAATACCACATACCATGAACTTGAACTAGAATTTCAAAATACAACTCAATGACGGAAAAGTTGTTAAAGAAATAAAAAAATTCTGAAAAGTAAAAGGTAATGATAGTTTGACCCCATTCATGTTGTCAGGTAATATTCAATCAGTAAAGTAAAAACTAAATAGATAGGGTGCATGCAACAACATGCATCTTTTCCTTCAAAAATTACAGATTTACCTGCAATAGATTCCTCATAGTGTTCAAGCTTCTCATGAGCCTCCCCTCTTCTCATGAATGCTTTAATGTAGGAAGGATTTAATTGCAGTGCTTTGGTGCATTCCTTAATTGTATCCTCGTAAGTACCCTGGGAATTGCCATTTTTTTCAGAAATGCGGACACTTTGAGTCTATTTAGAAAGAATCGAAAGAAATGCTTTATTACGTCCGTCAAGGTGGATTCAAACCTACATTAGCGTACGGCATGACACGAACTACTTACCAATTTTGAGAAGCATATGGCACGGTTTGCATGACACATTGAGCGGAGTTCCACAGACATATCTCCCTCTGGTGCCGTTTGTAAAGCAATGTCATACTGCGACAAAGCATCCACATACTTTCCCGATCCAAACAGCCTGTTACCTTCTAACTTTGCATCGTTCGCTTGACTAAGTGCCCTCTAAGGACGGAAAAAAGAGAAAACATCAACCGAAGTTGCAAAATCATGAAAGAATCCAAATATATAGTATTTTCCATTAGCCACGACACAATCCAGTTCGATTTCCCTGACGCACCACAAATCGACAGAAAAGAGGGATCAGATTATTGCCGAGCGAGTACCTGCACCAGCTGCTCTTCGTCCAAAGCATCCTCAAACAACTCCTCCCCATCACTGTTATCTACATCCTTGTCATCCTCCTCCGCCGCTCTATTCTCCTTCACCTCGGCCTTCCTCACCACGGGGGAAGAATCGGTCTCCTCCGATTCTATGAGCACCATCTTCTTGTCTGCACCGGTGCGAGGAGGAGGAAAGATCGCCGTCCGAAGAGGTGCGACGGCCGAGCAGCAGGAGAAGACTTTTCGTTGCGAATGTCGGCGAACGGAGCAGAGCCTTCCGCCGTAAAACACCTGCCACTGTAATTCTTTCAATTTTGGATTGGGCTTGAATTATGAAAAGCCGAGGCATCGTTCGGCCATTTCAAAGCGATTATTTCGTTCGGAGCGCCGTTTTACACGGACTTTTTACAATTTGTTTTTTAAAAAAAACGTAAAAACGTTAAAAAAAGTAAATGACAGTGTAGCACGGAACTATAAATATTTCTTCCATAAAAAAAAAGTTCCATCGGAACATCCGAGAAAAACGTTCCATTAAATATCTAAAAAATTATACACTTCTTTATTACAATAAAAATATTTTTTACAATATTTTAACAAATATTACAATGTGACACAAAATGATAAACTTTTTTTTTCCTTTTAACCTTTGATATTAATTTTTTTTTATAACATTACAAAAAATTACACTCTTCTAAATTACAATGAGAATATTTTTTACAATGTTACAATATTTTTTATAATATCTTAAATTTTTTTAAGAATTTTTTATCATTTTTTACAATAGAATAATTACAATGTTATAAAAAATTGTATACTTCTTTATTACAACAAGCACATTCTTTACTATGTCAATACTTTTTTACAACGTTATAAAAATTCACACTTTTTTATTAAAACGGAAATAATATTTTTATATTTTAACGTTAAAAAAAAAAAATTACAGTAAAAAGTTATTTATATTCGATAAATTACTGTAAAAAGTCAAAACTACATAGTGCATGAAGTTTAACTCAAGTTGCCAAACAAAGATTTGGACCGTTAAGAGATAGAACCTGTCTGTTATGTATGGGTAAATGTTTAATCCATACTGAATGACTTCTTTAACATTTAAGAGAGATTTGTGCTTCTTGGAATTTTGAAAAAGTTGAATTTTTAAAAAGAATAGTTATGTTTGTCTTATATCTAGAGGAGTAATATTTTGAAGTTAAAATAAATGTAATCTTAGTTATCATAATAGAACGAATGCTTGTTTATTGAAGTGTTCTTGAATATTTTGACTTTTGTACTTCTGTTCTTGTTCAAGAATCCTAGAAACCTTACGATAGAATCACAAATCACGACCGATCACAAGTCTAATAACACCTAGTCTATACTCCGATGTATAGTAATGATGTTCTGATGGCTTTATCTATGGAAAAAAACTGTGATTACAAGTTTTGATCTCTGAATGTTGTTTCTTTTTTCTCATTTCTCTGCATAGTGGAATCTGAATCCCTATACCACAGTCAGGAGACCTGCGAACTGATGGTATTTAGGAGATTGATCAAGTGAAGTAGAAATAGAAGAGTGTAATTTTACGTGTGGGTGTTTGCTCACGAGAGAGATCTTAGGAGACCAGAATCCCATGGTTTTTCTATCATGCGTTCACCAATTCAATGTAATACATCATTGGCAATTTATGAACTCATGATTAAGCTCAAAATTGAAGTGTATCCTGCAGGGTGTGCGTACCCTGGCATCCAATTCATTGGAAATTTTTGGTTCGATTCCTGCGTTTTTCTTCTCAAGGCGTTAGCTGCAAAGAAGCTTACTCCATCGTACGAAAAGAAATGGGATCCAAGGCCGAATTACGCAATCCTTGAAGAAAAGCATGATGAATGATATGCAAAATCAATATCAGGTTGGGTTGCGCCCAAACCAAAAAGATATGTACCACTAACATTCAAGTAGACTTCAAGTGGGCACAGTTGAATCCGAGAAAGATCCATCATCAGTGTTTAGTGAGTCAAAATATTAAAATGAGCGTTCACGTCTAATAACGGGTACCATAATTTCTATGATCACGTAAATTCAATTCTGTGACTTCTCTTTGCACCAAACGTTGCAAAAAAAATAAAGGAACGAAAAAACTCGGTATCGCGTCTCTGGAAGCCAATATCCATAATTCAGCATGAAAAACATTTTCTGTAATCGCATGTAGTTTGTTGCATTCTATAATTTCAGGATAAAACAAAAGACTGATCACAACATAGGGTGGGAATCACGGGAAGTGAGCAAAAGAAGTAAATTTCTCGCTAACGAGAATGAGGCAAGATGAACAAGAAAGCGGAAAAAATACTCGTGTACACCTGGAAATTTACAATAGACAGTTGGAGACTCCGAAAATTATCTCACTTGCACAAGCTTCAGACTATTTTCCCCCAGCCAATGTTCCGTCCAATATGTTTACACCTGGAAATTTCGATCAAATTACTTTAAAACTCGCATTCCTTCTAAAGCATAATAACAGCATTTTATGAGTACCTGTGCTAAAATGGTTGGCGTTGAAGTTCCTCCCGTTTAACATGTGTGGTACCAACAGTGACTTTACTTCTAAATACCAAAAAATGGTTCCTTGCTTCTCGAATTCTAAGTTGATTTTCCTGATTTTTTGTCCTTCTTTTGTTTCTGCTTCAACTGTGTGAAACCTGGTGCTGAAATCTTCGCATTACCAATAATAGCGGCGACTAATTCGGAATCAGTGCATGCCTTTATCAGCTCTTTTTCTCGGTTTGTAGCATCAGACCTATGACAGAACAAATTCACGGCAGTCTTTGCAGCTGCAGAAAAAAAAAACAATTTAGCTAGAACCAATAGTTTCTACTAGTTAGATCACTTGATAGAAGAAGCCATTCTTATGGAAAAACTGGTAAATTGTCAAAATGGGCTATGCAATATTGCAATACTTTCTCATGAGATATGATTTTGTTTTCTCATTTTAGATTAGAGAGCCTACAAACTAGAATATCTTAAATTCTTAAAGAAGATACTGAAAAATTTAGTTGATCACATGCTATAAACTAAATGCATTTATTTAATACTAGTGTCCACCCCAAAATTATTCAAGCTTCAAATTTTAACAGGAAAATCACATAATACAACAACAAATCAAGCTATAATTGTACTATGTAAGATCAACGGCGTGAATCCTTTTCTTCCAAATATTTTTATCTATTGTCAAGTCTTTAGTTAAAATATATTTTTTCTTACAATTTCTAACTAAATAATTATAAGTCCAGCTCTATTTCTTTTAATTACTTGTGTTCTAATTAAATCTCTTTTCCTAACTAGTAGTCTACTACATTCATTGGTCTCTTAAAAATATAACTAAACCATGTGATTTTCTCTTTTCTTCAATAGGTATAACTCCTACTTTAGTCCTATTAAAATCATTTTTTAATTTATCCCTAATAGCATTACCACTTATCAACTTAAACATACATATCTCAGCAACACTGACCTTTTTACTTATGATTATACTATACAGCCCAAAATTCGAGTTATAAAATATAACTAAGTGAATGACAATTTTATAAGATTTTCCTTTTAATTTTAAGAGATACTTTAAAATATCTCTCTACTTCATCCATCCTACCTTGATATTATGAATAATATCCGCTATAATTTCATCATTATTACTTATTATAGATTCTGAGTATTTAAAAGTCTTGCTTTTATGAATTTCATGACCATCTTAAGTATATACCTTCAACATTATTCTTATTTTCATTAAACTACATTCCATATCAATTTTTGACCTGCTAAATCTGAACCCCTTTAAACTCCTAAGTGTCGCTCCACAATTTTAATTTAGGAAAATCACATAATGCACTAGAAAAATGTTGTAGCCTAGCTCTTACTACATGCATCAATTCTTCCAAGAACCTTTATATAAAAAAATCACCATAAACTAAAAAACAAGAAAAAAAATGTCTTCCAGAACAAAAATGAGGAAATGCTTTAACACCAACAAAAATGCAGCAAGATTATCATAGTTTTATATGTTTTGAGGAATATTTCAAGAGTTTAAATGACAGTCAAGTTTCTTGGTAAGCAATCTCCAAATTAAACGGCACTTTAATCCATTTAACATTTACAACAAAAATTTGTTTGCTTCATGTTTGTTCATCAGTATCATGAAATTTATATTTTAGATATTCTTGTAAGTTTTGAAGCTAAAACTTGAAGATATTCTTGTAAGTTTTAGACATGGAAACGTTTTGGATACAGTCAAGAAACTAAAATACACACAGGGTTGTGATACATAAATCATTAAAAATGCCAAGCCATTTCTGCCTACTAATAAAGACAATCAAGAAGGAAAACAAATCTTTGTTCATAAAAATTGTATTGGAAAAGAAGGAAATGAAATACCTTTCCCTTTCTTTACTGTTCCTGGAGTTATTTTGACACGGTATTTGTATGTTTGCAAGGCACTGTAAGGTCCACAAATAGGAACACCATATAGTAGTATGTCATTTGGAAGGGGATTGCTTGTAAGGTAATCAATGTCATTTAGTTTTCCCTTCTCATCTTCACCAATCTCATGTATGTCATCTTCGTCGATGGCAACTCTGTCTAGCTGACTATCAATGGTGTGTGATTCTGCATCAGTAAGATCCTGGAAAGTACCTTTACTAACATGTTTATCTAAGGGAACAGCTTCATGTGCTTGACAATCTTTTGACAGGTGGCCTGGCTTTTTACATTTGTAGCATATCTTTGTAGACTCTTGACCTGTAAAAGTACGAGAGGATACACAATTATTATATCAAATGAAAACCACAGACAAAACTATAAATTTCCCATTAATGTTTAAAATACAATAATAAGGAAATAAGTTCTATTTGAAATTAGGGAAAGTCCGATCATGCTTGCAATACTTGTCAAAAAAAACCCCACTAGGAGATCATTGTCAACCACAGATGTCATTATTATACGTGCTAAGAATGTGTTTTCCATGAACCATGAATGCACATACATTTGAGTGCACTGTTTGTGATATGCTTGTGCATCATGTGAACTTAGGCTGAGGGTGTCCAGTTTGCTACCATCCTATGTTTTCTGCAAGATTACTTCATGCCTGTGGTGTGTGCTGATGTCTTGTGTGCAATGTACACTATGATTCTATGCACTGCCTACTCCATCTTGTGTCATGCTAGTGGACACCATGGGGCATTTGACTGGTGTCGTGCATAAACCTCCAATCTGCCAATATAAATGTTGTCCAACTTCTACACTCGATATATCATATAATCCTTTGAATGAGCTAATGGAACATGGTATATTTAAAGGTGGATTGGAAATCTTGATTTTTGAGTTTTTTTATGCAATATGCCATCCAACAAGTACACAATAATCAATTCACTGATGAAGAGCTTGCTTATGGGGCAACTGCCCTTTCTCGATCAATTGAAGACAACCTAGTTGTCCTTATGGATCTTCTTTGCTGACAAGCTCATCCCACAGCTCCCAAAGCAAGAGAGGATACTTAAAAGGCTCAATCAATCATCAAAATCAAATGCTTTTCCTTTGATAAAGTCAACAGAATCACAGACCCTTGAAGGTAGCATCTAAACATCTCCTTGACTGTACTAAGGACATTATGCATGCAAAGGTATGGTCGATTCCTCAATTTCCCCTCAGGCTAAAACTGGTGTTGCCACCTCTGCCATTACCAAAGTGATCATCACTGTCAAATTGTCTCTTTATGAATGTACCTTGGGAAGGCTTAGGTCACATGTCAATTTTTACCACTAATGGATGATGTTAGTTGATGTTTGTCAAAGAAGATTTGGATCAAATTTGCTTAATTTTTGTAGTGTTTTGTTAGAGTTTAAATATTAGGGTTTACAATGTAAGTGGGTTTAGTTCTACATTGATTAGTGATGTTTGTCATAAGTCTTATAACCTCTATATAAAAAGGTGTAATCTTTATTAGTGAATAACATAACATATCTTTCACCAATTTTAACTTGGTTTTTAAAAAAAATATTCAACTTAGTATAAAGTCAATTCACGCACGCTATATATAAGATGTTATGTACAGTACTTTAATAGAGGCTTACAAGCACGGAGGCATATTGAGAAAAACGTTTTACATCAGAAACGATAAGTGGAACTAAGACTATTATTTCAACTTGGTATCAGATGTTAGGTTTTGAGAGTCCCATTTAGAAAAAAACCTTAGGTGGGAGGAGGGAATGTAGGCATCACCCTCCTCCCTCCCACCCCACATCTCAACACACATCTCTCCCATGGTTCTTTCTCCTATGGTTCCTCTCTCCCGCAAGCCCTCTACCTTGACGACTTCTCAACCACAACAATCCCTCGATAGGTTCTCTCTTCCATCGACAACCCTTCCACTTTCTTCCTCCATCGATGATGCTCTTCCTACTCTCCATTGCCATATCCAAGGTTTGCGGGTCGTCCTAGTTTGGTCTCGCCCTTGTTTGTTCAACTGAGTCATTGTCCTAGCTTCAACCATTGTTACTGTCGCTGTTTAGGTCATTGTTTGACCATTTATTACAACAGTTGCTATTGTCTGCCTACTTGGGTTGCAGTCATTACTATTGTTTGCACTCATTAGGGTTGTTAACAAGGGGAATGATGAAAAAGAAGAAAAGACAAAAAAAAAGGGAAAGAAAGGGGGAGGAAAACGAAGAGAAAAGAAAAAAATAAAAAATGGTGGAAGTGGAAGTAAAAAAAAAAATTAAAAAAAATGAAAAGGATAAAACAAAAAAGGTAGAAAAATGTTTCATGTCAATTTAAAAATCTAATATTTTCTCTCTTGCGGTTTATTCATACTACTTTGAAGTTTGTGAAATACTCCACTTTTAAAATCCACACTATTTTGGGATTTGTGGAACACATATTATTAACAATCCACATCAAATTTCTTTTATTGGATGATTGATAAAATTTGTGTTTGTAGACATGTAAGTTTTTATGTATTTTACTTGCACAATATTGCTACTACTTAAATTTTTGTCTATTATATAATTCTTTTATTTATCTTATTATGTGAGTCTATTTGCAAGTTAGATGCTTCAACTTGAAGGAGAGTGTTAGAGTTTAAATATTAAGGTTTATAATGTAAGTGGGTTTAGTCCCACATTGATTAGTGGTGTTTGTAATAAGTCTTGTAACTTTTATACAAAGAAGTGTAATCTTTATTAGTGAATGACATAACATATCTTCCACCAATTTCAAATTGTTTCACAATAATGCAAGCTAGGGAGCTACTAAAAAAGAGAAACAAATGCTTTGAAAAGGTATTCATTAAAGTACCAGTAACTAATTTCATTGCTCCAGAAGCAACTTCGTTCTTTGTATCCAATTCCTTTTCATCTTTTCCAGGTTTTCCAGCAGACTGAAATGTCAAGAATTCAAATCAAAAGAAACAACATTATGAAAAAGAAAATAAGTCACCTAAAGTATAGTCATTACAGCTAGCAAGGACATCCGAATTCTCCGTTCTTCATCATCCTGTTCCCCGTACTTGTCCTGGATTTTCTTCACTTTGCCCTTCCGACCACGCATGATTTTAGACGAAGGCTTTGTAATATTGGCACTTCTTTCAAACCCATGTGAAATACTGCATTCTTTCTTCTCATTAATATCACTTGTCAAATCAACATTATGGTTTTGAGCTTTTTTGAGTTTTCTTCTTTCAGATTTTGATATGTGAGGCTTATCTCCTGATGAAACTTTCCCTCCTTTACCATCATTTTCTTCAGGTGTAAGTCTAGGGGCATCAGCAACGCAATTCCTTCCCAATATCTTAGTAGATCCAAGCTCAAGGGCACTATCAATAAGATCCTCAAGCTGTGAAACAGAAGTTCTGGCTTTTTCACTTGTTCCCACATAATCTGCTTCATCACTATTATTCACCATGTGATCAACTTCCAAAAGATTTTTGGGAGTACATGTCAACTTAGAATCAGATGAGATAGTGACACTAGCATTAGGATCAGTATCATCTAATGCTTTCAGCTCAGGTTGAGGGTGTTTTGAGTAAAAAGGTTCATCACTACTGCCATTAACATCGACATTTTGGATTTTTCCTTGTGACTCAGACTCACATTGTTGATGCAGAGTGCCTCCCCCCTCTATTTCATGTAGCCCTTCATCCTCAACTCTAACTCTCCGTTCATTTAGATGCAAACCAAGAGAGCTCTCATCCAGCCGAAAGAGAATTCCAAATCCCATTACAAGAGGATGTGGAGGAAGGAAGTTCTTTTTGCCTCGAATCATGAAACTTCCAACAGTAAGATATTCACCTGTAGGAGCAGTTTTACTTACTTGATGAGGGTACACCCACCATGCACTTGTGACAATTTTTGAATCCCATGCCTGACTTTGGCAAACCTGTGATGTCAAAGGCATTATAAAACATGACTTTAATTAACTTTTTAAGATCACATTTGACTGTTCAGTACCAGATATACGGATTCACAATTTTTTGAGAAAAGATAGGCTGAATTACATTGATCAATAAGTGTCATCCAAAAGAACCCGATCAAGGTGATCAGATAGAAAGAAAGAAGAAAACAAAACCGAAGAAAAAGACAAAAGAAATTACGTCTGTAGGATTTTATCCCATGCAAGAAAACAAGAGGTAGCCCAATACCCACTTATGAGGTAGGTCATTCAATACCCAAAAAAGCACTTAGCAGCATGGTGGAACCGTGTAAACAAATTAGCAAAATCAATATTAGCTCGCTTATCATATGCTCATATTGTACCCATATTCTATACTATCAAACTTCTCATTTTATTTCTAAGTAATTTTTATGCAACCTATTAATTGAAGCCTTCAATCACATATTTTAAAGAAACAAAAACATAAATCAATGCCATGATTCAGCATACAGATTGACATAAATCGTTTCTTGCCATAATTTCAAATATTTTCACAGTTTTTCTAATAACATAATTATTCAAAAAAAGAAGCTAATATTGTCAATATGTGGGTAGCCTTAAAAAAACACTTTACTGGTATATAGTGGATAGCATATTTACTAAAAAAATTAAGGGCCCATATTGATTTGATAATCGACTTACAGTGTAACAGCCAGCTTGGTTCAATGTTAGAGGTGGTACAGGATTCTCTGGTTTCTGGTTCTTGATCACCGTAGTGGAAGCACCATGCAAATCAGCATGAACATAGCTATTTCACATGAAAATAACTGGTCAGCATCTATCAAAAGTATGCAACATCCTATTCCCAAGACAACTAGACAAAATGGTTTTTTTAATAAAATGCATGACTAACATGAAAATGGATTTTCAAACAATATTATAAAAATGAAAACCTGAGCATCCTTGCAAAACCCATGAAACCTTATTTTTCTAATCTATAAAAAAATTTAGGTCGATGCACAAACAGAAACACTCTCTTATATCGTATTGTGAAGCACACCAATAGAAAGAAGAAGATAATGTCAATAAATTATCTAACAAGCCATATATTCAACGAGCTGAGATACTCACACGTCTCCTTTAGACATATATCTCTTGACAATCATTTCATTTTGTTGGGCATCACGGCCACTAATAACCAGATAATTTTCACTGGTAACAAACCAATTGAACTTCTCAAACCAATGAACTTTGCGCATATGAGAGATTGTGGCAATAGTCTTCTCCTGAAAAAGTGCATACCCAAGATAAGTGTAGGAAGTAATTCATCACATTAACGAAATTAGAGGGTTTCTGCCAATTATAAATCCAGTAAACACCAACATATTCATTTCCCTAAAATCAGGAACTAATATCCTATAATCATCTACAGGAAGTGTAGAGGAAAATCCCTGGAGGCATCTAAAGAAATCTCCTCTCCCAATAAATACATGAGAAAGAAGTAATCATATGAATATCATGTTTATATCTTCCATGGAAAAGATATCTTCTTAGTTTACATTAAAACTGAATTTGATGATCAAATATTCCAAAAGTTAAAGTGCTGACAAAACTTGGAAGAGTGGCAACTTAAAGTACTGAATCTATTATCTATAAAGATTACCTGTGCTAGCTGCAGACGGGTCTTCCTCTCAGCAGCTTTGAAAGCCTTGTCATGGGCTGTTACAGTTTTTTCCTCTTTATTCTCTTGTTTCTTCTTTAATTCATACCAACGACGAGCATTGGCATGTGCTGAGAGTGCCAAGTCAACTTCAACCTGAAAACACAACAATACAGAAACATTTTGGGGGAATAATCTAATTCTCATTAATAACATAAGGTTCATCCTACAAAAAAAAAACAACATTGAGCAAGAAAATCTACCAGAAAATAAGCAAAACAAAAGAAAGCTGTAAAAACAAAGACTTAAGATGTGTTTGGGACTACTACTCTGAAAAGCAAGTTCTAAGGATGTGTTTGGACATGTTTATAGAATACAATTTTTTTGAAAAATGTAGCTTGTTGAATAAGCACTCTGAAAATAGCTTATTGAATAAGCTATGAAGGAATTGTTAAGAACATATTGGGAAGTGCTTGTTTTAAAGAGAGCTTATTAAATTAACAGTCTGAGAATAGCTTATTGAATAAGCTGTCAAATAAATTTCTAAGTGCTTATTGGCTTCTTATGAAAAGTGCTTACTTTAATTGCCTTTGAAAATACTTATTAAAATGTAGCTTATTTTAAAATAAACTAACATAAAAAAGTGTTTCCAAACGCTTATTATTAAAACAAGTGCTTATTTTACTTGTCTTCAAAAACACCTTTTCAAATGTAGCTTATTTTAAAATAAGCTAACATAGAAAAATATCTCCAAATGCATCCAATCTTAAAGGTAAAAGCAAACTTATTGTACATATAAAGTTGGCTTTTTAATGACAAGTTTTAAAAATTTATTTGTTTTGTATGATCCAATTCATAAATTGCTTTTACATCAAAACAAAAAGACAAATCAAACTTAGCTTTTTTTCCCCAACCACCTCCATGAACAAGTAACCCTAGGTTTTCAAACCTTTATTGACCCTTCAATTCCATTTGTGCATGACTATCAATTGAATTCATACATTTTTTAAACATTGGAAGATTAATAATAAAAGCAAACACACACTACCTTTCATTGTATCATATATATAAAGGTAGAAGTAATAAATATAATATTTAGGCAAAAAGGGGTCTATAGGTGCCTATAGAAGTTTCCTTCTATTGGCGCCGTCCTATGCTACCTAAAAGACCAGGTTACCTAAGGTTACCTAATTAAATAACTGGGGTTGCCCATTTAAGTGACCAAGGTTACCCAACAAAAAGACCAGAGTTACTAGGCTAAAGACAAAGTTACCCGGCTAAAATATCAGGTAACTTGGCATAAGATGATGCCTGCATAGGTCCCTGTGGACCCTAATATTTAGTTTAATTCATTATTTATCTAATTCATATATTACTTTCATTAATTTATATATTTAATTCATATATAAATGTTGATTACATAAACATAATTTATACCATAACATATAGGTGTACATATACATAAATCATTGTGTATTATTAATTATATGTGTTAGCACGTTGATATTGAAAGTTGCATGGCATCTTTGTGATTATACGAAACAAGGATAAAATAGAAACAACTTCTGAGAAAAACAGTCTTCACCTAGCTTCTCCTAGAATCTAAAATACCATTGAAAGTTGCATTTTTCGCCCATTTGAGTTTGAGATAGCTTCTGCGGCAAAGAAACTTTTAGGAGGAGCTATGTCCTAGAAGCCCTTCAAAAGCTTTCCAGGACAGACCTTAAATGATTTTCTCCCAAAAACCAAATAATCCATTGGTTACTCACAGATACATCATCCCCATCTCAGGTAGCACATCTACCATAGATGACCTCATTTCTATGTAACCAGATGGTATATCTCCCAAAAACACAATGCATGCACCACTAGTAGACCCACTGCTTAGCTGCTGTGATCTTCCACTAGCTGCTTAGCCACTTAGCCACTGAGATGCAAACCTCATTGTACCAACTTGTTCCCAAACCTAAGCCTCAACCGTGAGGTAAACTTGCATTGAAAAAATGATGATCAATGTCCTCTTCCATATAAACCACAAAGAACACATTTAACATCTTCATCCCCAGCCAACTTGCTTCAATATTTTATGGTTACAATTTTCTATGCATCAAATCCCCATGAATACCCACACCTTTAAAATGACTTACCTTTCCAGATTGTTTTAGAAGGTAACCATTGCATCTAATTGGTAGATGACAACAGTCTGTATTAATTCTAGGTGTATCCATATTTATAGAATCTTTAATTCCAGGTGCATTGAAAAAAAGAATACCAATGTCCTCAATATAAACCACGAAGAGCACATTTAACATCTTCCTCCCCAGCCAACTTGCTTCAATATTTTATGGTGACAATTTTCTATGCATCAAAATCCCCATGAATGCCCACAACTTTAAAGTGACTTACATTTCCAGATTGTTTTGGAAGGCAACCATTGCATCTAATTGGTGGATGATAATGGTCTATACTAATTCCAGGTGTATCTGTATTTATAGGATCTTTAATTTTTATGTTTATCCTAATTGTTGGTTCAGTTTGTGATGATAGGCCAAAGGAAGGTGAGGATGATGTCAAGTCATCATACCTTTTACACTTTGGGCAACACATCTGCTACAATGGACAGGAAAAAGGGTTGCAATCACCAAGAAGAGACTTGACCTTTTCATTCACCACCTCACATCATCCTCTTGTCCTGATGCGTGGGATCCAGATTTTCTAGTAGAAAACTATCTCACATTCCCAATAGAGAAGCAGCCAGTTTCACCTCCCTTTCCTTCAAGTTATGTCAGAAGGCTATCAACTAGCTCCAACCATTCAAAAAATGCCCACCAACTGAATTGTTGCACCCGGCCCATCCACCAAATCTAACAAATCAAAGTTTCTTTTTTATTAAAAACCCCTACTTATGATTCATCGGACAGAGGTGACCCACAAAATGAGAAAGAGTTGCATCTTGAGAGAGTACAAATAACAGGAAACAGGAGATATAAGCAGGAGAGGTTACAAGTAGCATCTGTAAGTAAAACAAAGAGAAGTACAACAAGAGGGGACTCAAAACAAACAGCCCCAAAAAAGAGTAAAGTGGCAGAGTGATTCGTCCTTAAACACCATTTACATGAATACCCTTTCTTGTTGAAGAAGGGCCACCCAGTTACTAACAGATCAAAGTTATTGCACAGTGGTTGATCCCCAATCCACATGTCTAGCCAGAAGATAATTCTTGAGCCAGAACCTTTCATTGAAGAGCCATTTACAAACCTCTTTCCAATGCATCACCAATAAAAACCCATAACCACTGCATAAACAATATCAGAATTTTCGTTCCAGAGTTTGACTATTACTCCCTTGGGAAGTCAGAAGACATGCATGTACAATACTGGAATGCTGCACAAAACACTGTGCAACAGCACATTCCTTCCACCATGCTCAAATATCTTGTCTTCCACCCCTCAAAGTTTCTTATCCACCTTGCAAATAAGTCATCCCCAGTAAGATTTATCTGGTCTTCTAACTGATAACTGTAGTCTCAAATAGGTCAAAAGGGTATTTTCAACCTGGCATTTGAGATGGCCTCCAAGTACTCTACATTCTTTGGCTAAAAAAGAACACCATTTAACAAGCTCTTGTGAATATTAATTTTACGGTCTGAACCATCTCAAAATTCCTTGACAAGTACTTAACGCACCTAGTCCGTTCTTCAAAGAACCACAAAAGAATGTTGTGTCATCAGAATATAAAAGTATTACAACTATCCATCCTTCAACACTTTCCAGCATTCTAACCAGCTATCCTCAACCAACCTGTGATACATGATTGCTAAAATGTCAACAACTAGATTAAGTAGCAGAGGGGATAGAGGATCTTCTTGTCATATCACCCAACCAAACACAAAGAAGCCTCTAGTAGTGCACTAGTGCCATTCACCAGCACTGATCGTTTAGCCAAAAGATAGGACATTTCTAATCAACTTAAGCCATCTGTCTGCAAATCTATAGGCTTTCCGCATCTCTAACAAGAAATTCCTGAAAAACCACCTTACATACAGCACCTTGTGCTTTCCAAGGCCCACAATCTGCTAGTGATTTTTGAGCTGCAACAAAGTCACACAGCAAGCTTCTCCCTTTCAAGAAAGTTGTCCAGAAAGTAGGAAGGATGAATCAACTTGTTCGTCACCATGAGAACATGCCTCAGAGAGAATCATAGTGATTATATTCATGTTGGGATTCATCAAAGTAATAGGATGAAAATCCCTATTGTCATCAACACCTATCTTATTTGGAATTAAGAATGTGAAAGGGTCGATAATAGGGATGTAGCTAATTTTTTTCCCTCCTAAAACCTCCACTAAGTCTTCTTTTAATCTTTTCATTGGTCATCTTTTCAATCCACTCCTAAATATTATCCCTTTTCCATTCTGTATGGTCGTCCACACTTACTTCACAGTATTGTAATTTAAATTTTGAATTTTATTAGGCAAATAACTCAGTATTGCTTCCATCAACACTTCTGTTGCCTTTCTGGTATTGAAATTTAATTATTGATTAGGCAATGCATCCTATACTACCTCCCTTAACCTTTCTGTTGGGGATGTCACATAAGAGCATGAATGATTTTGTGGTAGCATTCTTCCCAGACAAGAGATTCATCAATGTCTAAGTCCATGAGAAATTCAACATCTAATTGCATCCCTGCATTCAATGGCCCTGTGTCCTCTACCCAAACACCAAGGGCACTGATTTGCCTGCCAATGCTCTTTGCTCCTTTGGATCTCTCACTCAACATCAGATAACGGAGCAGACAAGTGCTTTCAAGAGCCACACTGCCCATTCTCAACTGTGGAAATTGGATAACATTTTTCCCAACACTTTCCACAGCTTCAAATTTTGGTTTTCATTGCAACCCACACAACCACAAAGAAATTAACAAGAAATTTTGATATCAAACTGTGATGGCCTCAAGCAAAATCATAATTCATGATGCAGAATGCATTTGACTTAGCTTTCATTTAAGATGATACTTAAGCATTATTAACTAACTTAGAGAATAAAATGAACACATTGTATTCCTAAAAATGCAAAACATTTGAATTCCAAACTGCAGCTTTATCATTTGATTTATATGCTTGTGAGTAGATTCTGCTTTCCATTACAAACAGACAAAATCCTCATCAGAGACCAACATGAAAAGGTACAGCAGTAAGTTCTTGTTGGAAGTGTAGGATGGATCACATTAATGAAACAAAGTTACATCAATAAGTCACATCTGAAAGAAAAAAGGAGACAAAAAAACAGATAAGTGCAACCCAATGAAAACAGGAAAACCCTATAAGCCCCACTGAAATACATATATGCATGGGGCAACATAAAAAAACAAAAAGGAATGCAAGACTCAGATCCTTCAGCTATTCTGAATTTCTCATTCCTGTTCTTCCTCGTGCACTAAGTCAACCAATATTTTTTTGAAGTTCCTTACTTGGCCGTCTAAGACAAAATCCCCAGCAAGGCTGCCCTTGTTATAATCAGTGAAGTGAAATTGGTCAGTGGAGGGCATATTCTTTCTTTGAAGACCAGCAGGAAGATGAGGGCGAGTACAGGCATTCCTTGATAAGAGATAGGTCGGGCGCGACATCCATCTCATCCTCCTCTTGATCCAGACCGTCATCTTCATCCTCCACTGGCGTTGCCCTAACCATGGAATTTGCATGCACCTTCTGGTTCACTTCCATGTTCAGTGTTCTTTTTGTCTTGCATTATGATGCTCCAGATTCACCAAGGAGCTCCTCCTCCTGCACATCCTTGACAATCCCCTACAGTGATGCTAGATGAATGGGTTGTCTATTTGGAAGGCAAGTAACAGCACTACCCATCGCTGTGGGTCTGAAATGTGACCCATTGCATCCTCCAATCATGAATTCTCTTCTTGAAATTGGGATAACCCCCTGAAAGCATCCACAAACCAAATGTACCAGGCCCCCAACTTCTCTTCCTCTTCTCTTGTGAAATCCTCTTCCTCTTTGTCCACGTTCTCATCCAATGGGCCCTACCCATCGATCCAACCAAGGGTTTCATGGTCGAACCCATAAACAGCAGAGGATGACAATGAACAGTAGTAGGTTTCCAGCAAGCAACAATCCTAATCAACATCACATGGCTGTTTCCCCTGCTTGATGGCATCAGCCCATGAACTCCAACGATGCTCAATGTTCATCTCCTCCCAAAGATGCCCACCCATAGCAAGACACCAATAATGGAGAGTAATGGTACGGCAGCAATTTGGAAACCATTTCATTGTCAATAACGTTTCAGTGCAATTACACCTTACTCTTACAATGCAAAACCTAACTATGAGCAGCTGTTTATCAAAGATGCATATAACATTCTTTTAAAATATAAAAATTTGATTATTTCATTACAAACAACATAACCAAAAAACACTACAGGCCATCCAGATTGCAGTCTCATGCAGCTTTCCTCCAAGAATGAACAAAACTGAAAACTTCTAAATAGACGTGTATAAAGTTGGAAAGAGGCAGATATCAAGAACCAGCAGATAATATATTCAATACCTTCCTTTTCAGAAGAAAAAATATAGTCACCAATGCAGAGTGCAGAAAAATGAAGACCGTAAAGGTGTGAGAACAAAAGCGCTACCTTATCAACAGGATGTGCTATTTCATCTTCATCCATTTCATCTAGATTGTTGCTTAGAAGTAATGTTATGCAGTTTCTTTCCAGATTTAGCTTATCAATTAACCCAGCTACAGGATTTCCAGATCTCTTTTCCTCTTTCACCATGCGAGCAAGATCCATCCAATCCATTCCATTAGCTAGTGCCACACGCACTGCTAAAATTGCAGCATCAACATCTTGTAAATTGTATTCAATCAACTCCGCCATGCGAATAGAATGGTCTACTTCCTTCTTAAGCATATGCACACGATTTTCCTATACAATCATGCATGTTGCCAAAAGCAAACATAAACAATGAACTCATAATAATTTGAGTCAAGCAATAAATCAGACAATTAAAAAAACTGATAATTTAATCTGGAAACTGCAAACTCCCTTATGGCAAACAATGAGTCGTTTTGCTTATCATCTTTGTGGCTTGGCATGAGAGTCAGGTTACTGAAAGCTGCAATTGACATCATTCATCATAGATTAGAAACTTCTAGAAAGAAAGATATCCAAACCTGATCAGAACGTATTTTATCAAGTTTTTGCACGGCAAATCCCTCTTTTGCCTTTTGTTGTTGTTCTGCTCTTTGGTTTTCAATTTTACTGTAAAACTCATCTAATGCAGCATCAAAGGTTTCTAACTTCACAAAATCCCTGCATTTGAATTGACTCAGTAAAATTGGGCAGACTTCATCATAAAACTGCAAACATAAAGAAAAGTATTAAAAATGTATAAGAATGGATGTTCCTTTTCAACTAGTTGGAAAAGGGAGAGTTCATTAGCTTAGAGAAAAAGCCACCAAAAACCTTTTATTGGTATAGTAAGAGCAACTTGAGGAAAAAGTGAATGACCTAAAAGAGATCCAAAAATAGAAGATTTAAATGGACAACTGAAATAAAGACAATCACTGGGAAGAACTCATGAGTCACCATCAATTGTAGAGATAGAAAGGGAATGTTCAATCTCATTATTTAGCACTGTGTATTCCAATATAGCATGCGGGAAAGCAATCTATAAAAATATTATGTACCCAAGATTTTTCCATACAGACATTAATATTCACAAATTGAGGAATCTAAATGCTAGTGAACTCTGCAAACAAGCACCAATCAACAAACAGCTTTTCTACAATCCATAAAACGGTACAATTACTTCTCCACCACTGTATGTCAAAAGGAGCATCTAATTGCAATTCAAGAGGTGCCCCTCTTCAATGCAATATTAGTCAAAACACCACTAAAATATATACACAAAAAAATTTGAATTTTGGATGTGGTGTTACCAAATTTACATGACATAGTTGATTTGCATGCCACCACAAATGAGAACCTCGGAATGGGTTTAGAGGAAAACCAAATTTCTTGTGCCACAAACAAAAAATAGAACCCATGCTTAATCAACCATAGCAATCAAAGTGTCAGGAAAAAACTGATGACCTTTAAAGCATAAAGATCCCTTCTGAACTTTACATCCAAAATAATCCTAGAATTCCTATCTCAAAACTCAAGCATGTCTGTGACAAAATGATTCTGAGGGCTTTTGAAATGATTTCTGGTGCGAAAATCAATTTTCACAAGGGCTTTCTTCAAGGGGTAAATGTTGGGAACACCAAACTGTGTGATTTTGCCAACTACTTTAACTGTAAGACAAGTTCCAGGTAGTTGGGGCTGCAGCTGTGAACCAGGAGTCCCAGGAAATCTGATTGGCCTAGCATGGTAGATAAAGTCACTGGTAGACTTGAGGGGTGGAAATTGAAGTATTTCATCCAGGGGCCATGGTTGTTTTGCCAAAAAGCATTTTATTTTCCACGCTGGTCTTCTACATTTCTGTCTTCAAGCTACTTTTTGGAGAAAAAGTTCAGATGGAAGTTCAGATGGTGGTCATCGTTAGTCTGACTGTCACAGATATTCATTTTTCTAGATGACCATCTCAAAGCTGCATGATTTGTTCTACGACAACACCACTTTTCAAGTTAGGGAATGGGGAAAGAATTAGTTTTGACTAAATCGGTGTCTAGGAGAACAAGCTTTCATGTAAAGGATCCCTAAGGTTTTTGCCTGGTCTTGCATTCAAAATGGTTTTGTCAGCGAAGTTGGGATTTTTCATACAAATGCTAGATGGGCATGGGATCTGCAGCTCCACAAGAATCTTGAAGAGGAAATGAAATCAATCAGGCCTCCTCACTTCTGAGCTCCTAGGTCAGTACCCAAATCTATCTAATCAGAAAGAATATTTGGGGTGGATGAAAGACAAGTTTACTGTGAAAGACTGTTATACTATCATTAACAAAGCATAAACCTCCATATACAAAGACAAGATAATAGATACAAAATAACTTAACCCATATAAGACTAAACTCACTTACAACACAAACCTAATACATATGTAAGTCTCATTCACGAACTGCTCTTTGCTGCTCCCAGAATCATTCTCATTATCATGATAACATAGGGATTTCCCAATACACTTTTTTCATAATTTTTTCATCATATTTTTCAATCACATCAACATTCTTATATTTTAAATAATTATATTTTACACTTAAATTATATCGCTACACAAATACCAACACAACTTAAATTCATCATAATCATATCAAATGTCAGTTCACCATCAACTCCTGACTCTTTAATCGATGCACAAAAAATGATATTCACCCAACATTCATCCTGAAATCATTTTCTGCAACTTCGGGAGCAACTTGTTTTGTTACTCGAACGTACCCTTAAACTTTAACATATCTCATAACAAGCATTGAGAGTATTTAAGTGCTGTTTGGAAGGCTAAATCTCCCCTAAATGTGTTCATGTGGCTGCTTTGTTGGGAGAGACTTATAACCAAGAAATAGAGGAAGCAAATGGTCGGCTGATACCAATATCTCATGCAGCCTTTGTAGGGAGGAAGATGTTGAGCATCTATATTTTACTTGCCAAATCAGAAGGATGATCTGGGAAATTACTCATTCCTCTTGTAGTGAAAAATGGTCTAGCATTCTCTTCTATCCCTGTTTCTTTAGGAAACATCAAAGTTCCTAAAGGAAAAGTTCTCGACCACCAAGCATAAGCTTCTGCCTTTGGTTCACACCATGTGATGGACTGTTTGGAGAGAGAAAGCAATGTTTTTGATGGTGCATCATGTTCTGAGGATGAGATGGTGGGGATTTTGAGGAGCTTTAGGGAGAGTTGGGTCGAATTGTTGCTTGATTGAAGAGGCTGAGTCAATATCTTCGTATCTGTTTTCTCTTTGTTTTATATTTTTGATTTACCATTCTGGCAAATCTTTTGACTGGATGTACCTTATTAGCTTTTAATGAGATTCATCCACTTAATTTTCAAAAAAATTAATACATGTCACAAATCTTAAAAGGATGGAGCATCAAAAGAGTCAAAACTCCTCTTGTTGTGCTTCAGTACATCGGTGATGTGCTAATTTTTAGTGAGAGCACTACTACTCACATTAACAAATGGAAATTTTTGCCGAGAAGTTTTGAAATGATATCATGCCTTAGGGCCTATTAGTGCACAACGGAAATTCAAAAATGAAAATAGAAAATTCATATGGAAAGGAAAGGTGAAAATAGAAACATAAAAAGTTCAAACAAAAATTTTTAAAAAAAAGGACATTTATGTACAACGGAAAATTTTCACAAAAAGCCTATGAAGTTTTGTAAAATATGTAATACAACAAATTTTGTGTTCATAAGTTACAATAGAAGTTAATAAATAAACAATTAATGATGCTATAACATAATTAACTACGATATGCAATTTTTTTATGTTTACTACAACAAATTTATGTTTTCAATATCACAGCAATTAAGTTCCATACCAAGAGAAAAATGTGGCAAATGTTGCTCACCTAAGCCATATTTATGTGCATGTCCATCATTTATACCTACCATAATGTTTATTAGTTGGTGTGTTAATATTATGAACATCTGGATTGCAATAACATCCAGTGCATGTACATCATTTATACCCATCACACAAGATAGATTGAAAGAAACAAGCCAAGTGATTCCCAAAAAATCATTGCATCTGGGAGGACACTCATTTACAAAAATAGCATCTATTTTTTGTTAATAGTAAAGATAAATGTCTAAATAGGACAGTGGAAGAGAGGTATGGGGTTGCAGAGGGTTATGCTGGAGAGAGAGGCACCAAAGACACGGGGTCACGTAGACTTGTGTATTCAGATGGAGATGTTGCAAGATGAGCGAAGACATGTGAAAGAGAGGTCAAGCGTGGAAGACTCGAAAGAGAGGTGTGGGGTTGCAAAGGGTTACATTAGGTGGAGAGGCATCGAAGAGAGGTGCGGACGGAGAGGCATTGAAGAGAAGTGCAAGCAGAGAGGCATAATACCATCACAAAAGGAATCGATTAGGGAAGTCACAACAGGTCACAAAAGTATTTTATCCAAACGGAAGATTTTCTAGAGGAGGTAGGGGAAATAGGGAATTGGGTGTACTTATATACTGGGATTCGTTTCAAAAAATTAAAATTTCCATTTCTTGATTTTCAGGTGGCACAAACACCCCCTCTTTTTAAATTTCTCAAAAAGAGTTTCCATTCCAATGAACTCCAAGTGGTACAAACCCCTCCCCCATTAAAATCAATTTTCTTAAGAGCACAATAATTGGTGTGAACTAGTAGAAAGATCAGATTGGTTACACAGGTAGTATCATGAGTTGTAGGGAAGAGAGATTGCCAGTTAACAAATTAAAGTGACTTGGCAGCTTTCAATTGACAAATTGGAATGCAAATTGAATGGTTGGAAAGCCAAATATATAAGTTTTAATGGTCAAATTGTTTTGCTTAAGAATATCGTTAAAGTTCAACTCAAAATTAGTTAATAATGAATAAATGGTTCACCACAACAGTAGGCTCAGATCTTCCACATTCTTATCAATGCATAACTATTGTCCAACACTCCCATGCACTTGTAACAATATCTCAAGCCAACAAGTGTCCTCCAATATTGGGAAGGTAAGACTTCAAGCTAACAAAGAGACTTACAACCACATACAAAAACCTAAGTTCTAATATCATATTAAAGTTCAACTTAAAACTAATTGGTTATGAGTAAATAATTCACCGCAATATTAGGCCCTAGTCTTTCACATTCTTATCAATGTGAAACTATTGTTTAACAAGTGTTTTACAAGCTATCCCTATTTTCCATTTGACCATCTTTAAGTTATGAGTTGAAGTAATTAGAATGGATTTCTAGAAGATGGTTATAGGCCTTATGACATCAATAAGGTTAACTAAAAGTTTTGGAGGGGAGAACGAACGCACCAATTAGGAGAAGAAAATCAATTAATACAAAAGAAACTAAAAGAATTAAATGAAGGCATAAAACTACTTGATTAGGAATCATAAGAAAAGATTTAAAATTATGTAATTTAACTAAAAATTTGACTACAAATAGAAATACATGAAAGAAAAAAATTCATATAGTCAACCACATGTAGTGGAATTATGACTTGGGGTCAAGGGTAGAAGGGGAGGAGAGGTTGGGGCAAAAAGGGAGGATAGGTCAAGGAGGTCTTTTCCAGGACAATCAGGAAGAGGTGGGAGGGGAAGGGGGGTTGAATGAAAGAGATGGAGCATGCAGGTGAAAGGGTCAAGCTAAGAAACTGTCACAACCCCAACCAGGTATCACAGCGACAACAAGTGTTGAAATGTGAGAGGGGAAATGAAGGCAGACAGGAGGGATTCAAGCAAGTGAATGTAAGAGATTTTGAGGTAAATGCAAGAGATTCCAAAGAATGGAGTGTGGAAATGGTAGAAAGTATACCTATTTATATCAAGGAAAGTTAGGAATCCTTCCTACACAAACACACCTAATTACTTTTCAAACTTTTCAAGTGGTACAACCCCCTGTTGAAGGGAAGAACCTTTATGTGATTAATATTACATAAAGATTTAGCACACAAAGGTACTGCCAAAAATGGAAACAGGTTGGGGATGACAACAACTCATGCCCTTTCTGCAAAAAAGAGAGTGAAGATATTGAACATTTGTTCTTTACATGTAATACTAACAAAGTAGTTTGGGATTCTATAATACCTTTGGCTGTTTTTGGAGGCTTCAAGTATTCTAATATGGCGGATTTCTGGCAACAAAACGTGTGCAAAGGGAAATCTTTGGATACTAAACAAAGACATCTACTTACTGTGCATGCAGGCTGCTGGACGATCTGGCTTGAAAGAAATGACTTAATCTTCAAGATGGAGAATCATATGTCCGTTGTGATTCACCATGGTGGAGTGAAACATTTTAATTTTTCAGAGACTCTTGAGATGATTTGTTCTAGCTCTCTTTTGTTTTGGCTTGTTCTTAATTGTTGTATTTTTTCTATTCATCCCCTGGATGATGCTTATTTTTTAATGAGTTCATCCTTAACCTTTCTCAACACTCATAGATGTCCTTGCAGAAGGCAAACAAAAACCCAAGTAAGGAAATGAATCATTGCTTCAAATATTTATCACAATTCACAATTATTAACCTTGCATAACACTTCATCATATCACTGTGAGAATTTCATGATGCATATTCCAAAAAACCCTAAATTATTAACGTAAATGACTTAGGTTACAATAAAATACCTAAAAATTAGCATAAAACATCTTCTACTTGTACTTGACCCAGTGTACTTTATTATTCATGAGGTTGTTCTTGGACGACCAATTCAAGAATATTTAGGCTATGGAACTTACAGCCTTATAATTCCAGAATTGAAAAGTGAAATGAGTGAACTAACCTTTACTTGACTGACTTCTGAAGGCAGTGAATTTTGTTCCTTACCATTCTGCATTAAGATATACCCTTCAGGTAATTTCTGCCCAAATATGATATCTGTGAGCCAATCTTCAAACCTAGCAACAGCTAACTCCAAAGACTGAAGCATATTGTCATCAATGTTGTAATTATTGTCATTGCCAATTTTCGTATTTGGAAGAAGTCCAGCATCCAATATAATATGTTCAGAAAGTGCAGGTCCATACCCCAAGGCCTCCCCAAGAATAACCTTCAAAGTTGATTTAGAACGACCACCATCTTTGACTTTTTTATTTGAATAAGGTAGATTGTTTTCTCTATGAACACTTTGCTCTTCCACTACAGTGTTAACTTTATCAATCTCCTGTGTATCCTTTGAAAAGGTTGACTGAGTACATATCAGCGTTGTTCTTAATTTTGTGGAGCTCGTTCTCTCAAATACACGACAGGCTTCAATTGGATATCTATGGCGTGACATGATTGTAAGTCCTTTGTCATCATCTCTGCAAGCAAACATTTCAAAAAAAGCAATTTATGAAGCTGAATATGTTGTGTGATCAGTTACGAAATTAATATGATTGTTGTTTGGGGGAATTTTTCAATCATCAAAGTTCAAACTAGTGCATCTTACTGAAAACATATACCTAATCAGACGTACTGTTGGAATAAGTTGAAAAGAAGGGAAAATGGAATCTAATTTCATTAAGTGAACAAGGGTATATATATACCCAATACAACTTAACATTAACATTCCCCCTCAAACTGGAGCATATATATCAAAAAACTTCAGCTTGTTACACAAATTAACAAAAGTTCCAATCCCAAGACCTTTAGTGAGAATATCAACCAATTGATCTTCAGATCGGGTATATAGAGTGAATATGATCCCTCTTCAAACATTGTCTTTGATAAAGTGACAATCAACCTCAGCATATTTGATCTTTTCATGAAAAGTGGGATTACTGGCAATGTATATAATAGCTTGATTGTCACAATGCAAGGGCATAGACGTAGTGATATCAACTCCTATTTCCTGAAGTAGAGTCTTCAACCATATAAGCTCAGAAGTGGCATTGGACATGGCTCAATATTCAGCTTCCACACTAGATTTTGAAACCACACTTTGCTTCTTACTACATTAGGTAACAAGATTTCCACTAAAGTATGTTAAGTATCTAGGCATGGACTTCCTATCGACTCAATCACCTGCATAACCAACATCAACATATCCTTTTACCTCTAAATGATCATGCTTTGTATATATGAGACCTTTGCCTACAGCCCCCTTGATATAAGCAAGCACATGAAGTGCCCCCTGCCAATGTATCTCTCTTGAGGCATGTATGAATTGACTGAGCACGTTGACTATATCGGATATGTCTAGCCTAGTGACAGTCAGGTAAATGAGTTCACCAACAAGCCTTCGATACTTCCCTATATCTAGGAACAAAGGTGAGTCTTCATCCCAAAAGGAGTGATTCTATTCCACTGGAGTACTTTCAACTTTACACCCTTCAAAACCTATTTCCTTTAGCAAATTAAGTGCGTACTTCCTTTGGGATAAAGAGAGACATCCCTCAGAATGAACAAATTCAACACCAAGAAAGTATTCAGGAGTCCCCATGTCCTTGG
The DNA here is from genome assembly GCA_024699675.1 of Amphibolis antarctica. Classification (NCBI taxonomy): domain Eukaryota; kingdom Viridiplantae; phylum Streptophyta; class Magnoliopsida; order Alismatales; family Cymodoceaceae; genus Amphibolis; species Amphibolis antarctica. Next base: position 69,248 of record JAMKPZ010000797.1, read on the forward strand.
TAGTGAAATGTCTGCATAAGAACCACTTGGCCTCTCAAATGACTTGATCATCATCTCCTGTCAATAGCATATCATCAACATAGACAGCTAAAATCACAACACCTCATGAAATATGCTTGACGAAGACTGAGTGATCCACTCTGCAACTATCAAAGCCCCCACTATACATTACACTACTGAATTTTTCAAACCAAGCTTTGCGGCTTTGTTTAAAGCCATAGCACCTTGTTGAGCATGCACACATGAGTCTCTCCCTGAGTAGCATGCCTTAGAAGTTGCTTCATGAACACCTATTCGTCCAAGTTACCATAAAGGAAGGCATTTTTAACATCCAATTGAGTCAATTGCCAAGACCTGTTGACTGCAATAAAAAGTATCACATGAATAGAATCAAGTCGAGCAACAGGCGAGAATGTCTTTGAGTAATCCACACCATACTCTTGTAAGAAACCACGCAACACTAAGCATGCCTTGTAACGATCAACACTACCATTAGGTTTGCACTTGATGGTGTATACCCATCGGCAAGTGACCACATTCACCCTTTTAGGGCAAAGAACAACAACCTAAGTGCCTCAAGACAAGAGAGCGCTCATTTCCTCATCCATGGCTACCTTCTAATGAGGTATTTGAATCGCCTTGTGAAAATCCCTAGGTAGAGACTCATTGGAAATAGAGAGAGCAAAAGTACTGAAAGAGTCATTAAGGTTAGCATAGGAAACAAAAGAAGATAAAGGATGATAAGTACACGCACGGGTGCCCTTCCATAAGGCAATGGGAAGATTATTAGATGAAGGAGAGTGGGACTC
>JAMKPZ010000798.1:0-60306 GCA_024699675.1 Amphibolis antarctica
TGATTCTTCTGTTTCTTCCTCCACCAGAGCACAATTTTCCGATTTCACAGGTGATCCTTTTTCTTCTACTGCAGAACACTTTTCTGATCTCAATTCTTCCATGAATTTCTCATATGATTCTTCTGTTTCTTCCTCCACCAGAGCACAATTTTCCGATTTCACAGGTGATCCTTTTTCTTCTACTGCAGAACACTTTTCTGATCTCAATTCTTCCATGAATTTCTCATATGATTCTTCTGTTTCTTCCTCCACCAGAGCACAATTTTCCGATTTCACAGGTGATCCTTTTTCTTCTACTGCAGAACACTTTTCTGATCTCAATTCTTCCATGAATTTCTCATATGATTCTTCTGTTTCTTCCTCCACCAGAGCACAATTTTCCGATTTCACAGGTGATCCTTTTTCTTCTACTGCAGAACACTTTTCTGATCTCAATTCTTCCATGAATTTCTCATATGATTCTTCTGTTTCTTCCTCCACCAGAGCACAATTTTCCGATTTCACAGGTGATCCTTTTTCTTCTACTGCAGAACACTTTTCTGATCTCAATTCTTCCATGAATTTCTCATATGATTCTTCTGTTTCTTCCTCCACCAGACCACAATTTTCCGATTTCAAAGGTGATTCTTCTTCTTCTACTATAGAACACTTTTCTGATCTCAATTCTTCCATGAATTTCTCATGTGATTCTTCTGTTTCTTCCACCACCAGAGCACAATTTTCCGATTTCATAGGTGTTTCTTCTTCTTCTTCTTCTTGTGGTGGTTCTTCCACAAACACCTCTAGCGATTCTTGTTCATCTACCACTGGTGTAGGATTCTGCAACTCCACTTCCTCGGCGATCTTCTCCTGCACTGATACCTCGTCAACTGTAACAGGAATCTCCATCTCTCCCACTTCCCGGGACACCTCCACCTCAGCCAATGACACCAAAACAACATTCGTCGATTCCACATTACCAGTGACTTCCTCTGCTGATTCTTCCATTGCAGGAGCAAGAACAACCCATCCATTTTGTTCTTCTTCTTCTACTACTACTACTACCATGTCCTCCTTCGATTCAGAAGCATTGTTGTTGTTCTCCTCTGGTGTCTGGTCTGTTCCAGTGGCATCTTCTTCACCATCCAACTCCTTGTCACCGACGGCCACTGGAACCCAATCGCCGGTAATCGTGTTCATCTCAGCAGACACCTCGCCGACCGAAACATGTGTCTTCTTCTCTTCTTGGTGGTGGTGTTCTTCTGGAATCGAATCTCTCACATCACTCCTTGCATCGCTCAGCCCAATTCCAGCGTCCACCTCTGCAACTTGCCGACCGAAACCATGAGAAAAGAAAGCAAAAGACAGCCGACAAGAGAAGGAACAATCCATTCCAATTTACCTTGTTCATCCACATCTCGTGCCAGCACCACCGGGGCCGCCGCCGCCCTCCTCCTCGAATACCTCCTCAACCCCTCACTCTCCACACTCGTTCTCGACCTCCGATCAGAAGCCAGCGGAACCGGCGTCGCAGCCTTCGCTCTCAGCCGCAACGACCTTCTAGTAGAAACTACTGTCGTTGGCGTCACCGGTGGCTCCGCCGTACCAGAGTCTACTTTTTTGTTTCCGTCAACATCCTCTGCCATTTCCTTCGCCGCCTGCCTGCCCCGAGGCACCTTCCGCCCGGTACCCGCAGCCGTAGGTGTGTCGGTTATCTCAATCATCGGAACTCCACCAGCCTCCTTCCTGCACACATCATCTCCTTCTCTGGCGGCTGTCCTTGCGCTCCTCCGAGTGCAAGTTCTCGCCGACGCCGCAGAACGTGGCGGTTTCGGCGTCATCATCGCCTCCGCCATGGCGTCCAGGTCTTCTAAACCCTCCACCTGAAACCAACCCAAACCGATCAAAACCAAGAAACCCCAAAACAAAGAGATATCAGATGAAAACATCCGTGACCATTCATGACACGTTTACCGTTGGGAGAGATTGCAGAGCATCGGCCATGGCGACGTTGGTGATGTTGGCTGGGATCTTGTTCTTCTTGCAGAGGGCCTGGAGCTTCTTCCTGGGTAGACCGTGAAAATCCATGGCGATTGGGATGGTGATCGAATGGATTGGGAGAGGAGAAGAACTGCAAGTTTGCGTAAGCTTGGGAGAGAGAGTGAGGGGGGGGGGCATATATAGTGCGGCGGAGGAAGGATTGAATTTTGAAAATGTTACCGTTGCAGTGACCGTTGAACGTCGGTGACATCTTGCACTTCAAACGATGGAGGGCTTGGATAAATGAACGGTTCGGATGCTTGCCGGTTTGTTCCGGTCACCTGCATCAATGGTGCGGATTGTTGAGTTTTTGGCATAATTGGCTGTTGGTTTTGAAGATATTGGACGAGAAATTTTAAAAAAAAAGTTATAGTTTTTTAATTATGAAAGTGTGGAGAGGGAACAATTGTGAAAGTGAGGGCACAATTGTGAAACCACAAAAATGGAGAGGGAACAAAGTATTTAAAAAGTACAGAAGATAAACAGAAAGAGTCTCACAAAAAGCCGCAAAAAAGACTAAAAGAAGGTCAGTAGGCAAACATTGAGAATATTATTATTAGTAATTTCAACAAAATCAACCTAATAAGAGGAAGCTGAGATAACAATGGTGACAAGAAAGGTAAGGGTGACAGTACCAAAGGCAGAAGGTTAGGATGAAAATTGAATTGATTGATTTACGGAACAGAGCAATTAATCAACCATTGTTGTATCTTAATTGGTGGAAAAACTTCCTCAAAAAATCTCATGATTGTGAATTTGAGATCCTGCTTACATAAATTACTTTCCTAAAGATGATCGTTATTATGAAATTAAATTTTTACTTTGTATAAATTTTTATACATATTTTTATTTTACAATTTACTATGTAACTTTAATTAATTTATTTTACCATCTTTAATTCTAACTCTCTAACGATTGTTAAAATTGAAATACCTCGCTATCAAACAAAGCCAAAGTTTTTATGTTACCAGCCTATCTAAGCTGTGGTTCACACCACTGTCAATGTGAAACGAGGGGCAAAAAAATAGGAGCAATTGATCAAAGAGCATCTGCCACAACAGCTCATATAAAAGATCAGATGTTTTGGTTCATGTAATCTATTAAACCAAGAGCAGCATAAAAAGTGATGTTTGTTTACCTTAATAATGACAACATAAATACATACACAAGCCAAGAAAAAATTAGTGAGGATCAGCACAGAATACTCACCCACCATGTTATCCCTAATTTCAGCATACAATTAGAGAAGGCCTAGCTAATCCACCCACTTACGCACCACAATGCTTATCCTTCACCCTCTGATGTACTTGCTCTACGAGATTTTTTCTTTTCAAGCAATATATATAGATATATCAAAATGAAACTTTTTTACATCAGAGGAAAAGCATACCAACCCTTCTTCAGCTGTGTGGCGAGAAAATCAGGAAAAATGCAGTCGCCAGTGATCCAGAAGCAATGCTGACTTACTGAAAATGTATTTGAGAGCCTAAATGAATGAAACATAACTGGTTGGCTGGTTTGGATGGTAGGTCATCACCTGGCCACGGGCTCAGTCGCCTGGTTATTCGACTGATTTGAAGAGATGGATGGGAGGGCACCATTCTCCTGAGGTGGTGGCATGCCCCACTTGGAGTCTGCATCCGATGGTTCGACGATGTGGACTGCACCATCAGTCATTCCTAGTGCTATCTGGTTGGGCTCGAACGGATGGGCGGCAATCACCATCGGATAAATTATTGCACCACTGTAAGGTCCAAACAAGAAAACAGATGTGTCTCACATTTCAGTTTACAAATTCAATTGTATGCTGCAAGTTGAAAGAACAGCATCTATAAAGTTCACACAAGGATTGTTCCATTTGTCCAAGTTGTCTTCTGATGTTATGCTAAACAAGGCAATAAACAGCTTACCTGGTAACAGGTGAGATATAAGCAGTTGGTCCAATGCGGCATCGTAACCTAAGAGTCTCTGAATCAAAAACACCAACCGCACCATCACAGAATCCACCATACACCAACATTCCATCGCAAGAATAGATTGCACTAGAGATGGATGCTGCAAGTGAATCTCTTGGAGACCACTGCATAGTGAGGAACATCCAAATAAGTACTGGTGTCCAAGAACATACTAAGAGAATGTAGATCAACTAATGCTTGTATTGAAGGAACTACCGATCTTAAGCATTCGAGCTTGCTATCATAGATGGAAAGTTGGCTTTCATGGGCAACCAAGAGGTGTGACTGATCATTATGGAACTGAACCTTTGTATCCCCAACTAGTGGAGCCGACCGACCAGCAGGTGGCTGGATGAACCGTGCTTTCTTCTTTTCCCATCCATCAATGCTCCAAACACATAACTGCACTCATCTTGGTTAAAATTAGTTTACCTTAAAAAAAAGAAATTGAGAACAATTTTATTAATCAATACTGTGCAAGATCACATATCTGCCTGCTTTAAGCAATTCATGATGAATCAAATTTACAAGATTTATAAATTATTGGATTAATAAAGTCATGTCTGGGAAAATTCTGGTCCACAAATTGAAGCATCAATCTTCTCAGACAGTTACCTGTGCATCAGCTCCAGAGGAGACCAACGCATTCATGGACTGGGAAAATGCCAGTCCTGTAACTTTTTTTTGGTGACCCTTAAGTTTTGTTTTCACCTGGAAAGGAACAAAATTAATCAAACCATCCCAAATTTTAAACCAAAAAACAGCAATTGATTTCAAGTCTCAAAACACAAAATGGATTTCTTTAAAAAATTTCTGAAATAAATTATTTTTATTTTTAACCAAAAATTAATCACTTATCATATCTCATGTAGATTGATGAACGAATCAAGAGATGTCAGAAATAAATTCAGTAATAATCTGAATGTCATCGGTAAAAGGTTGTAATATGAGCAGCATTGTTGTAAAAATGGAAAAACGATCATTTAAATATTGTTCAAATTTTTTTAGGCTATAGCATTTAAGATTTTTGGAGAAATGGTTTAAAAATGTCATTTTTCCACTTCTCCATTTTGGGCATTTTTATTGTTGAATTTATTTTTTGAATTCTCATATAACATGATTTTACTGTTTTAATACTTATTTTGTTGTTTAAAACATTAATTGTGCTTTTTATATAGTTAGTTATGTTTAATGACATATTCTTAAATGATAGATACACATTCAAAACATGCTTTGAATTCTACTATATGTAAACGTATTAAAATTTATTTTATTTTATCCAATTAATTTGATAATAGTGATGATTTATACACAACTAAATGTATTTATATTTATTTATTTATTTATAATTTATACCACTTTCCAAAAACTCCTTTTAAACCCATTTTCAAAAAATGTTTTAAATACCAATCTATGTGATGTGTTTTCCATTTTTAACATGTGCTATGAAAATTTTCATCTATAAAAGGTTTTAATGAATATTATGTGAGAGCTATCATACTTATGGATATGGTTTGTAACAGACTTCCTATTCCAGCATATTATATGAACTGGATGGTGGAAAAAATCACCTCGTCTATCCGGACATTGTAAATTTGAATAGTAGAATCCTCCATTCCAATGGCTATGATATTATTGTCCTGAGGATGGAAGGCTAGGAAAGTAGCTGCAGGAGGTGGTGCCATGAAGGTCGTCATGACCTGTGAAAGAATCTATTATAATCAGCATTCCCTCATCGAACATCTCAAATTATTCTGCTGGATGGAAAAAAATGGGCTGAAGGGAGCTCCCCTACACAAACCTTAAATGTCATCATGTTGAACAGGGAAACCTTCCCACTGGATGCTGACATAACATAAGAGTCATTTTTAGATAATGCAAGGCATGCAATTGATTCATCAGCTTGGTTGCTGTCAGAAGTATCATTAGTCATAGGAACCCCACTCCCAGGTTGCCACAACTGAGGAACAACGGATGCTGTAGACTGAAAAAAGACAACACTGCTTAATGCTAGCATTAATTCATAACCGCCAGAAATTAAGATAATCAAAACTACTGGTAAATTATTTTATCCATTAAAATAACATAAAAGAAATTCCATATACACATCAGACATAAGCGAACCTTTCCAGATGGATTTCGTTCATTTCTCTGCCATTTCCATAGCTTATGGACTGCACTAGAGGAAAGAGACAAGACAGCCAACCCAGAGTTTGTATACAGTAGCCGGACAACCTTTTTTCAAGCAAAGAACAGTTCGTCTAAGAAATATTAATGTGAAGGAAAGAGAAAGAACTAAAAGTACAAGGTGTGCCAAGATCCACACTGCAACTTATGTGTTATATTCCGTGTAAATCTCAGAAATCATTTCTTGGGTTAAAATTTAACTATGTGAAATTTCCAGTAAAGATTAACTTTCATTTAGTGAACACAACTTCTGCTATAACAAGGAAAACTAGTATGCTCATTAACAGAACTAGCTATCTTAAACAATCTTAAGTCATGTAACACACCTTTCCTGATGTTGTAGCATCTGGCAAGCGCAAAGCCTTCAGTTGAGCTGAGTCAACAATGTCGGTCAGTTTCCAAATTTTGATAATTTCAGAATCATCTGACATTCTTGGCTTTGCATCTGCCACCCGACTGTCCATTGCAGCCTGCAAATCATTTTATGCAAGAAATTTCAGCACCAGAACTAGTATAAATGGACTTAGAAATTTGGATATTACAAGTCCAGCCATAGACACTGGCGTTTGAATCCTTTCCGAACGATCAAGATTGCTGAGAGGAACAGATGAATTTGCAACAGGTCCAATTCCACTGACAATTGGAAGCTGCTAAAAAATAGAGAAGCATGCAATTAACTGTATGAAAAGGCAGATGAGCACAAGCATAGCAGTCTAACTATGCGAAAGAACCATTACTGTATGAGAGATTATTGGTAAAAGAAGTATCATTGTTGACACTGAGGATCAACTAGTAAAAATGTGCAACTTGTACATGTGGTCATTTGAAGTACTACCTTTGCATTAATCGACTGGGATGGGCCTCTCTCATATGCCCTACTCTCCAGCATTCTTACCAATCGTATTCCATCAGGGTTGGCCAAAATCTTGATACCATTCTCTGTGGTTGTAACTGCAAGCAATGATCCCTCCTTGTTGAATCTCAGTTTAGGGATTGCCTGCAATATGAGCAGAACTCATTAGTTTTTCTATTTCAGGTGTCAAAACATTCAACCAACTTGCAAAAAGCTTCATGTACTAACAGGCAAACCCCCATTTGCATCAGTGCTGGTCATTATGGTAGTATTATCCATATCCCAGAACTTAATCTGGTATTCATCTCCGGCAGCTAAATATTGACTCCTTGTTGTGTCAAATTGAACAACACCAGCCGTTGAGTGTTTCCTAAAACCAGAATAATTCCTTTTGATAGCTCCTTCTGACTCATTCCACTCAACCAAGTGAGATTCACCTTCCTTGCTTGTTCCACATGAAAATAGCCTACAAAACACGGATATCTTAAATGTAGCAGTAGATATACAAAATATTTCAGTCAGGTTTTGATCATGGCAAGAGTACAGAAAAATTTACCTGGAACCATCTGCACTATATGCCATTGTAGTGCACGACAACCCAGGAGCATCATAGTCAACCCTGGATCCTAGGCAATCATAAAGCCATGCCTTGATCTTTCCATCGATAGCAGTAGAAAAAATAAACTGCAAAAAATGACCACGATGAGTGTAACCAAAATAATTAGGACATTTCACAAATAAAAAGCTATAATCAATGCCTTCATGCCACCATGCAGGCGAACCAAATGAATCATATCTAATTGATAAAAAGCCCTATGAAATCTTTAGAAACTTAATATATGTTATAGCCATTCCTGGTTAACAGGGTACAAGAAATACCTGAATAGACTCCTTATAATGAGGGCAAACTGAATACACAGGAGCTTCATGGCCTTCAAAAACATACTGTTTTTGCCTAGTTGTTGCATCCCATACCTGTTATTAATAAGAACAATGACAAAAATTGCTCTTCCTTTGCATCCTGTGGAAAGAAAAGTGCCACAAAATCCTCACCTTTATCAACTTATCATCACCGCATGTGATTATAGAAAGGCTTTTGTTAGGACGAGAGAATGCAATATCGTTGACTCCACCTATATGTGCATCAATCTAACAGTCCAATGTAACTTAAGAAACAGATGAACCTCTTAAAAAATAACTAAATAAAGAGAACCCATCATCTAACACTAACCTCTACTATTGGTCTCAAATCTCCACTTGGAATAAAGGCATAGGTCTGGATAAGATGCTTTGAAAATGCAACTCCTAGAAATTATGTGGTGGTAAATTCAAAAGAATGATGACAGAAGTAATTTCAAACAAAAGTCTAATTATAAACAAGAAATTTTTAGAATACCAACTTACCAAGTATAGATCCATCAGGACTCCATAAACAACGATTGACAGATATTGGTGGACTTTTCATTAAAGATGTCTGGGAAATAAATATATAAAGAGAAAATCAAGTCGAGGAGATTTTACCTTGCAAGATTCTTTATTTCAGAATTAAAGAAAATAAATGGAATTTTGTGGCAATACCTGCAATGCCATTGAGCAACTTGAGACATCCCAAACCTTAAATGCTCTCTGCACCGGTCTATCTTGTGACCCCACTTCCCAAATGCCCACATCACCAACCTTTGTGCCAACTAGTATTACATTAAAGAAAATTGAAAAAATAGAGTAGCTTCAGTCATGAAAAAAAAATGAAATACGGGTTAACTATGACAAAGGTCATACATTGACTAAACCTACCTAGAAGTATAGTTTGTTGTTGTGGGTGAAAATCTAAGCTCATGACAATGGAACCCAGAGTAAGGGTTCGTACAACGGTTTTAGGAAGATCATCTGGTGAATTGACATTGGGAGAATGTGAAGCACCAGAAAATGATACCTATTCAAAAAAATTTCTTTCTTTAAACAAATGCATGGATCAAGGCTTAGTTTATGGAAAAAATTAAAAATGGCAACAAAATTTTCTCAATTTCCAAATAATAATAATTTCCTGACCTCCTCTGTTGGATTGGAACGAATACGCTTAAGCAACTGCTCAGAATCACCAGACTGATAATCCAATCCAGATGCACTAGTAGGAGTCCTAGGGTGCTTTAGAAAAGCTGTGAAATAGACCAACAATAAAATGAGTAATCCAAGTCACTCATACCATTAGGAAATGGAAATTTTGATACAAACCAGCATTTGGAAGTTGCACCAGACCAGGAGGTCCAGGCAATGGTGGGTTAGCACTTGGCATCCATCCTGTAATGGCACTTGGAGATGGGGAAACAACGGACTGAAATGGCTGCAAATGAGTGTTTCACGTCATTCAGATGAAAAGAACACCATTGATAATATTAGATGTGAAGCTAGTTGAAATGCAAAATAACTTTACACTGTGTGTGCCAATTGTAGGGAATGCCCCAGGTTTTTGTATAGGTCCAACAAGGGGACCATTGGTTGGAGGTGCAGCACGAGATCCATTTGATGGAGCACAAGAGTGGTCAGCAAAGAGTGTTTTGATGTCAGGATTGGGACGAGGGTTTTTGCAAAGCTGATGTTGCCAGTTAAGACTGACATGCACAAAAAGATGTATAAACATAAAAGTCAAAATAATAGATGAAAATTACGTAAAACAAAGCATTTTCATAAAGGAAATTAGTTTAAGAAGACAAATATTGAGTTGACCAGTGTAAGAATCGATTGCTACATTCTCTACAAAAATAAGGCAGTCGATTCAATATACCAATTCATCCCTCTTACTCTAACATGATGGCACCTGGCAACATTGTTTAATGACCAATACTTTCTTTCAGGGAGTGTCAGACAAAATGACATAAAAGTAAGTCAACAGAAGATACAAAAGGTAATGTGATTGCCATGTGCATTGAGAAAGGCTAATTTGCAACAAAGATGTTGATGGATAGTGTCAAATAAATGCAAATTCAATAAGTAAAAGCAATCAAATTTTAAGGCACCAAAAAATAACACGTCTCCATTAAACTTGACACTTCTAAATGGTAATGCGACAAATTTCAAGACTATTGATAGCAGGTTACACCATGAAGGGCACATTTGGCAAATAATACAGCACAAGAACCAGGAAATATGGGCAGAAACAAGAATTCCAAAAATTGAACAATGAAAACATCATATGAAGATACCTTTGGTTTATCAAGGTTCGTAATCTAGAAGCTTTAAATTGTGGAAATGTTAGTTTATCACGGAATAGGGGGTTTGCCTCAATGAGTTTTTTTAATTCAATCAGCATAATATTCCGTGCTGATTTTGTATCCCCATACTTGGATAGCTGCTCATTTTGTCTTTAATCACAAAAAATAGAAGGGTTAAATTGGCATCCAAATCCAATAACTTAATCTGTGAAACAAAAAAGGTGCCAAAAAGGCAATTACCTGAAATTCTCAAGAGTAAGCAGCTGAGTGATCTCTTTGAAGAGTTCCTCATTGAATGAGGCAAATACCTTTAGATCCTTGACCAGAATTTCAACAGCTTTTGCTCGGTCGTGCCTGATGGATGAAAATTTCATTCCAAAAGGCACAGATGATCAAAACAATAACAATACAATGCAATTTTAAGAAAAAAATAATTGCAAGGCATGTTCCAATGGTCAACCTGTCCAAAGCTTCAAGATACTGTTGCTTCCTTATTTCAAAGAATATTTTCATTGAGTACCGGTTATCTTCAACCTTAGTGAATCCACGTAAATAGCGTTCAACCTCATCCCATTCCCCTGCTAGAACTTGGTCTTCGAAATGTTTTATGTTAAAGAAAAAACCTGATTCCTGCTCCAGCCTACATTGGCATATCAAACAAACAAGCAAAAAATTAAGCATTTACACAATAATTTAAAATTTCAATAAGTCAAAAATAAGAAGGAAGAGATAGCTGTAAGCTCACTTGTGAACCGTCTCTTTGAACTTCTCCTCATCCAAAAACTGTAATATTAGGAAAACCAGTTCCCTACTCAAGGAAGACATGGCCCCAGCTATCCCTAATCGCTCCAGCGCAAATATGTGTTGTATCAAATTTAGAAGATCAACAATGACAATGGCAATAATTTAAGAAGCCTCTCCACACAAGCTACTAAAAATTTATCCTTTTCTTTACTCCTTTCATCACTTTGAAACGAAATACAAACGATATCCTTTCCTCTAGTGTATCTGGTAAAAGATAAACAAAAAACCAAAAGCTCATTTCATTACTAGCACAGAAAGACGAGAGGAAAAACAGCGCCAAATAGAACTGAGAACATCCTAACACACCCCCTTAACCTTGCAGACCCCACCTCTCCTCTCACCTGCCTGCATCTTAGAAACGAAACAATTGATCAGGAACTCCCAATCGCCATCGCCATCACCATCACCCGTGAATCCAAACAAAATGCCACCCAACACTGAGAATCACTTCTTCCACACAAGGTAGAAAAATAACTAACCTGTTTCACCCCCAAATCACACGGCTAAAACCCTAAATCCACAAGCACTAACGCCTCCACCCTCTCCCACACACACCTCCAAAGATCCATCCTAGTAAAAAAGACACTATATAAACAAAATTACCACGACAAGGCAGGGTGAAAACGCAAACCTCACGCCTCCACCACTACTTCCACACCAGGATCGAAACAGAGAGAAAAGTCCAATTGTTTTCCACATAAGAAATTCTAATTTTTCACATACAAATCGAAACTTTACCAACCGCGAGAGAAGAGAGAGCAGCGGACCAAAAGAGCCACAAACCTGCTCCACCTCACGATCTTCGATCTTCACCAGAAGCTATTACCTACTTCCACCACCACGGCACACCTCCACTTCCCCTCTGCCCTTCTCTCTCGACCTCTCCCTCCTCCAACTCCCCACTTTCTTCTCCCTCTAAACCCGACTTCCTCTCTCCAAAACCCCTCTTTCCCTTTCTCCCTCTCTTCCTCTACTCCGCTCCTTATATACAAATCCCCGCTCAGACAACATACAATACGACGTCCTCGTCGTCCTCGTCCTCCACCAGTCCTCTTTCTCCTCCTCGTCCTCCTCCTCTGTTCTTCCCTAACTTAGCCCTAGGTTAATCCCAACCCAACCCATCACACCATGTAAACTACCTAACTTACCCTCCATATTTGACCTTATTCCCCACTCTCCGCCGCCAACTCAAGGGCATTTTCTCGTCAACCAACGACCACCATCACCAACGCCAGAGGGGTCGTTTCGGGATTTCACTAACAACACGTTCGCATTCTTCCACGTCACAGTTCCTCGTACCACGAACATCGAGTTTTTTTCACCATTCGTCAATTTATCGCGAGATCATCTCGCGGCATCGGTGCCCGGTAGCTGTCACGGCGAGAAGATAACCACAATAGCTTATCGTCGAGTCTGCTGATAAGATCACTTGTTTATCTAAGGAATAATAATATTTTCTTTTGTCCCGTACGGAGACAAAGTGGGCCCCACATCTTTACAACTGGCAATCAACTTACAGATCCGAAGTGGTGTCAGGTGGGGGTATTATTAGGTAAAATAAGATTTATGGTATTGTTTATAATTAATTTTTTTAATTTTTAAAATTATTTTTATTTTATGTTTTTTATGTAAAATTAATTAAAAATAAATTGACAGAAATTTTTGTATTAAGCGAAATTGAATTACAAGGAAATAAATTTAGTGTAGAGCTATTTGTGCATCTATTACAATTAAATGAAATTAGAAATTCTTCTAGTTAAACAGAAGAGGATAACAATGTTCGAGTTGACTAAATTTTAGACAATTCAAACCTTATAAGCTTGTATTTCATTTTTGTATTAAATTAAAGAGTAAATAGTACCTGTAGAAATGAGTTGAATTCAATTCTACCAGCACAAACAAGTGATCCATGGGAATTAAATTCATTTTAATTCAATTTCCATAAATTTTATAAGTACAAATGAGGTCTAATGTTATTATTACTGTATAGATTCTAACATATAAAATTTTATCACTTTAATTGTTATGCAGTCCTAATTCTATTCACAAAACTAGCTTTAGCTTCAATTCTATCTAATTATCAGTAACATTTGTTTACGTGGTAAAATTATGTAAAATAAGATTTATAGTATCGTTCACAGGTAACTTTTTTTAAATTTCTAAACTTTTATTTGACTATACAGATTCAATATATAAACTTTTATCATCCTAATTACTATGCAATTTTAACTCTGTCCACAAAACTAGTATTGACTTTAACTCTATCTAACTCCTGGAGTTAGTTAGAACTCTCCCCAAAAATAATTTTATAAAAAAATCGAAAAACAAAATTAAGATTTACATATTTAATTAATTACAAATTTCAACGTTAATTGACTGGGCTTAGTTGGAAGGAGGACAATGATGTTAATGAGAACATTATTCTTTCAATATCTAAAAATATTCTTTAAAAATATTCTTTGAATATCTAGATAAAGATTAAAGGTATCCACTACTATCAAAAAAGTTGAATAAGATATCGTTTGTTCATCTAATTTTAACTTTAGATTCAATTCTAATAACTACAGAGAACTGAAATTAAGAATAGTTTCACAAACGATGTTAAAGCTATATAGTAAATTATGAGGTAAAAATTTATGTAACAACGATGATATATAAAAATTTGTATAAAACTAAAGTTAAAATTAAAATTAAAATTAAGACAAAAATGAGGGTCATCACCCTACTTTGGATTTTACTTCATATAAGGGTCACCACCCCATACATAATTATAAATTTAATCATAATGTAACATGTATTTTTTTTAAATATGAATATTACAAAGAATTATAAAATTAATGGCTAAAAATACTCATATATATATATGTGTGTGTGTTAATTGCTTTGTAAGAATAACTTTTAATTCATATATTATAAAATGTCTGACAAATACAGCTGTCTGTTATAGAATTAATTCAACTTTTAATTTTTTTTGTAAAAAAGTTTAAACAAACATTAAAAGACTTTAAACGAATTTGTAGAGATTTTTACTATATAAAGTCTATATTTTAATAAATAGTATAACAAAAGTAAATTTTTTTATTGTAACTGTTAGTGATAGAAATAAAAAAAAATTTCAGCTTTAAAATTAACATCAACTTAGGTAGCATTTACTTATTAAAAACTTCAGTTTCTTTTACTATACATAGTTAAAGTTACAGTTATTTTTAACAAATAACCAAACTTCTTAAAAACTTCAATTATTATTCATATAACTTTAATTTTATTGTATTTTTTTATTTTTACTGTACATAATTAAAATTGAAGTCGTATCTCCGAAGACGTAACTTTTACCGAATAAAATCTAAAGTAACGAAAAAGATTTCTGATTACAACTTTTTTGTGTTCGTATGCTTCGTTGGCAAGCAATTTTAAACAAATCCAGTTTACGATGTTGACGTGTTTTAATATATAAAAATTTATACAATTATTATAAAATAAAATTAATGGTACGTTTAAGAAAAATTACAGTTAGAAGTTAGTTAGAAATGAAATTAAAGGTAATTTTACGAATGAATTTAAAATTATATAATATTTAATAAAATTAAAATTTATATAATAATAATGATGTTGTAAGTAATTTTAATCTTAACGGTATAATTGATCAAATAAAAAATCAAATCGTTCAAAATCGAAAAAAACAACGAATGCTTGGAAAATCTGCTTGCACGGGTTTCGATGGCAAAAATAACATATTTTATTCATTATTGTATTTATTATTTACATATTTTATTCATTAATAATAACAAATTTCAAAAAATACTATCATAATTATTTTATCATAAATCAACTACTTCTGAAAAAAGTGAACCTTACGTAACTTACTTTCACTGTTATAACAAATAGTCTCATAGATTGTGTTTGTTTACGTGATAGAATTAAGTGAAGTGAGATTTACGTTTTTTAAGAAATTACATAATTTATAATATATGTAAGTATTTTTGTATGATATTTTCTTGTAAAATTTTAAAGTTGTTTACTAAAAGTGTGTTCACGAGTAACTTTTTTCAGCTTCGAGAGATGGAAAGAGTTGAAACTATATAGTAACTTAAATGATAAAAGTTTACATGTTGAAATTTACATATAAATAATAACGTTGAAAGTGATTTTAAAAGTTAGGAAAAATTGTTTATGAACGCACCCCTAAATGTTACTATAGAATATTACGATACATAGTAAAAAATGAAAATATATAGTTAAAAACGTAAAAACAGATAGAACTAATGGTACATTTGTTTAAACGCTTTTTATTACGTACCTTTACTTTTTACCATACACCACAATGGTTTATAGTAACATTTACGGATAACTTTAATATTTTATATTAAAAAAATCATATCAAAACATTTTATAATTTTTTGAAAAACATAAACATCACCTCATTTAATTTTACCTCTTTAAAAGTGTGTTTGATAAATATTATTGTAAACCATTGTGATATATAGGTTTTATGATTAAGAGTTTTTTATAATATACCTCAATATTTCATTACGTACGATCTACGATAATATTTATCAAATAATTAAAAATATAAATATTACCTAATTTAATTCTACATTTACGATAAATATATTTATTATAAAAAAAAATAAACAGACAAGATCAAAACGAAAAAAAAAGTGGAGGATGCCCTAAAAAAGTTGCTGGGACCCTTCCCACATGCAAATGTTGATTAAAAATTTATAAAAGGGGGAAGTAGTGCACCCAACCATTTCCGATGTTGATGACATTGATTGATGTGTTGCGTTGGAAATCGAAAAATCGATGAAAGTATTTTCCAGAAATTGGCGAGATAAACAACAACCGACATCTTCTCGCGAGAAATTGAGGAGAACGAACTTATCGTGTCGTCGACTTGTAAATTGCATTAATAGCGATCATCCAAATCAACAAAGGAAGAGTTTGTTTTAAGTTGTATATGTTTAAGGCGTCGTTCACCTTAAAACATAGAATTAAGTAAAACGAGATTAACATTTTTTAATAAATTACATAATTTACGATATAAATTCTCAATATATATTGGATCAGAGTTTCAACTAGCTTTAAAAATTTGATAAAGTTAAAGTTAAATGTTAGTTCCGAAGTTAGAATTATATAATAATAAAAGTGATAAAAATTTGTATAATAACAATGACATTGGAAATATTATTATTACTGTACAATATTATGTGTATGATAAATATTACTGTATATAGTTAGTGTATGGTAAAAAACTGTGGTGTATGGTAAAAATGTTTAAACAAATAATATCTAATAAATCAAATTAACTAAAATAAGATTCACATTTTTTAAGAAATTATATATATATTTAATATAAAATATTAAAAGCATTTGATAAATATTATTGTACAGTGTATAATAAAAATTAAAAATGAACAATATTTACAATTTAAACAAGTAAACTTTTTTAAAGTGTGTTTTTCTTAATTTCACAGTAATATTTTCAGATGAAGACTTTTTTACGCTGTGGAAGAGCAGACACTTCTCGTTAATAAAAAAATAAACATAAAAGGAGAGTAGACAAGTAAAGAGTTAAGAGATGCTTCAAGAATAAGATCAGATATATTTATTTAAATTGTATCAGAAGTTACTCTAATGAGGTGTTTGCAATGAAAAAAAATCTAAAATTTTGGAAATGAAAAATTTTATAGACCATTTGTGTATCTTATGAAAATATAAGATAATTTATATTTAATTTTTAAAAAATTTAAAATATTTTAAATTTTTAACATTTCAAGGATAAATTTTTTTTCATTTTTTTTCTTTTCACTGATTTCCGAGGATACAACCCCCCCGCCCCCCTAAATTGTTCTAGAAATTAGAAATTTGAATGTTAAAGTAAAATTTGTAAGTTTTTTAAACAATTAAAATTATAATTTTTTAAAATTAGCAAGATAGTTGAAGCAAAATGTGCAATATTTTTTTAAAATTAAATTAAGACAAAATTTATCATTATTAAAAATAAAAATTAAGCAGCCATTCATTTTCGTGAATAATCTTTTTTTTCTTCTAATGAAAGAGAAAAATTTAATGGGTTGTATTTTTTTTTCTAGAAAATGAACTATATCATTTTTTACTGGTAGGATATATATATATATATAGAATTTATTGGTCAAAGGTTTGAATCTGAAGTCTTACAATGTATTTAAATAAGATATTTTTTATTAATTAATTATTAAAAATAATTACTAAAATTTAAAAAATCTCATTAAACTTTACATGAACTTTCAAACCTCAACCTAAACCTAACCCAGTTGCACCTAATCAAGCTCCAATTGCCCTAATGCCATCTTTCAATATCTTTGCTTTGCTTTAGGTAGTAACTTTTTTCAATTTTGAGAGTTAAATAAAATTAAAATTGAAGTTATTTTCTTGAATAAAATTAAAATTACATAGTAATCTAAGTAATAAAAATTTATATATCGAAGGATGTATAATAATAATGACGAGTGATTTTGAAAATTAAAAAAAGTTAGAACAAACAGAACCTTAGTTGACGCTAACGTAATTATCTAATTTTCCTTTCTTTTTTGTTGTGTTGTAATCTACTATAGAGAGAGAAAAGCTTTGTGATTCTTCTTCAGTGCAGATTATTGACAGCATCATATGGCCTGAAAATTAAAATGATGGGAATGAGATGGCCCAACCACTAGAGACAGAAAGAATGGGACAGTTTTCAGAAATACCAAACACAACAAGTATAAACCAACACAACTCCTACCCACCAACACAAGGAACGAGCTGGGCTTATCTTGCTTTTGATTATACACACCAACAAGCTGAAGAACTTTCAAGGAAACAAGAGCCAAGAAGAACATAACAACTTGAAATGCAAAGATATAATGTTTTATGCACATCCATGATTAAAGAAAGCATGAGCCTTCTACCATTTACCTGTCAGTCATGGAGTGGTAATGACATGTTCATGAAACAAAACAAGGATCTCAGGATGCTTTCAATGTGGTGATCAGCAAGAACACTCTGGAAATGTGCCAAACAGAAAATATGATGCACATCAGATTAATATAGCCTGTAGTAAGAGAGGACGTTGCCGTTGCTTTCTGGAAACTCTAGCATCCACGGTTTAACCCTAATCTCACAAACTGAAATAAGCTATTCTAAGACAGCCAAATCTTTGTTAGTTCCTGTCACCAGGGGAAAACAAATATTCATGAGTCACAAATGTGGAAGCACCACAGTAACACATGAAAAATCACACAATCTCATGGAAATCATTACCCAAAATTTCCACTACTAAAATGTTCAAGGTATTCAAATAATGTCTATACGATTCAACTATTCATGAAAGTTCAATATCTCACAGAGAGGAATTTTATTGATGAAAATAACTACAGTTTATTGAACACATGAAAATGAACCAAACCAAACAAGTTATCAAATTGTTGTATTACCTGATTCTCTTATTCTTCTAAACTGCACCAAATTCAAATTTAATGTGAATGGAACATGGGAATGAAACTATGCATTCATAACATATGGATGGCTGAGCTACATCCAATGAGTTCTAATGCCTAAACTGATTGATGTATAAGATAAATTAACATTAGATGGTTGCACCTTTTACTACAGCTTATGCATACAAACACATGGGATAGACATATACCCACATAACCTTTAAGAAAAGTCTCATTCACTAGAAGTTATAATATCAATTACCAATAACAATGATCTATGTCATAATCTCATTTTGTCAAGTTAGCCACATGAATCATTTTCTTCTAATTTATTTATGATCAAATCTTATATTCTCATGGATGATGGTTGCATATTGGTAGCAACACACATCACCATAGTGAAAGTTTATTTACCAGTGTCCCCTTTGTAAGAGCAGTTTCTTTGTCAAAACAGGCCAACAATGGCAACAAACAGAAGTAATACAAAAATCCAAGCAATATGACCACAACAAACAGAAGTCTTGCATTCAAACTCAATAAAAAAACACTATCGTTGTGAAAACAAAAAATTTCTTCTACAATTTCTCAAAAGACTGCTCAATACTCCAGTATAGAACACCTAAAATTACTAAGGTCCCAACTCTTGTTCTCCTACCACATCACACACTCATGCTCTCCAACTCTTCCCGTCTCCTTTCAACACCCAAGACCAGTACCAATCTATTCCCACACTGTATTTCACTAAGGTAAACTCTCCAAACGATTTTTCCTCGATAAACCCTCAATAGATCAATCAGCAGGTCACATTCTCACAATACATAAAGCCTCCATTTGTGTTCATAGAATTTATGAAAATTGAATTTATTTCAATTCAATTCTCATAGATCACTTGTTTGTACCAACGGAATTAAACTTAATTCATTTTTACTAGTACTATTCATTCTTTAGTTTAAGACAGAAATAAAGTTCGGGCTCTTAAGGTATAAATCGTCTAAAATTCAATCAGTGAGCTTTTTTATTTGCTTTCATATAATCATGAGAATTTCTAATTTTGTTTAATTCTAAGAGGTATACAACCGCCTCTAAACTGAATTTATTTTCACTCAAGAAATGAATTTTCGTCAATTCAATTCTTTTTTTACCAATTCCGTATGCACGATGCGCCAAAATAGAGAATGATAAAAGGACAAGAACTGTGCATAATCAGAAAAAAGAAAAGAAAAGCACACCTCAGTCGTCATCGCCATAGGCCCTGAACCTATACCTCTCCTCGTACGGACCATTGAACCAGAGATCAGCTTCGAACCATTTGGGGTACCGAACGAGGTCACCCTCCACGAACCTCATGAACCTGTCGTTACCCTTCGTCCCCTCCGGCACCACCCTGACCTCACCCTTCACGATGTACACCTGCTGGTCCACGTGCCAGTCCCAAGGCAACCTGCACTTCCCCGTCTTCCAAGTCGACCACCCCACCACCCCCAGCTCCCTCAGCCTCTCCTCGCCAACCCCCCGTTCGAGTCGCACGTTGTATATCTCCTCCAAGGGGCGGTCGAACTGGTTCGACACGAAACAGGTTCTGCGTTTCTGCCATCGGGGGGTGGACGAGGGGCGGGGAGAGATGGCGGTGGCCGAGAATGGTCGGAAGCCGGCGGCCGACATGGATCCCGGTGGCCGTGCGCGGTGGCACTTGTTAAGGCGGTGCGTGCCCTTATCCGTCTGTTGGAGACCGTAAACGGGTCGGTCGGGTCGGTTACGTTTGCTTTCGATTCGTATGTACATTAAAGCTGGTCACTAAATAATTTTTTAATTAAATTTAGTAATCAGTAAATAAGATTACGTGATTTTTATCAATACCAAAAAATAATAATCCATTTTTACTTTAAAGATCCACATGGTGAGTCTATGTACATAGAATTACATAAAAATAAATTATTAAAAATTTATTTCTCAATCAAAATTAAATTAGATGAAATTAAATTTAATATAAAAATATTTGTGTACTTCATGAAATTAAATAAAATTCAAAATTTCAGTATTTATTTGCATAGCAGAATTGTAAAGAATTAAATTCATTTTTTATTAAAAAAATTATAAAATCTTAACTATTCATAGAATAAACCTCTTAGAAGATGTAAGAGTTATAAGATATCCAGTGAAGAGATATATTTTAATTAATTTATAAGAGAAATGTTATAATTAAATTTTGAACTTCTTTTTTAAATAAATTTTGTCTAATTTCATGAAAAAATTGAATTCTGTTGAATTTTTTTTTGCACAAATACCTAAATTAAACGAACAAAATAATACAATATATTACTAAGTATTTATTGAATAAGTTATTTCTAGAAGAGAGGTGCAGTACAAAATGCACTTTCTGGAATAAATGTTAGTTCAAAAATGTGACATATTTGAACCAGGGATTTGAAAAAAGCTTTTAGGGTAAGTGATAAAACGAATTGCTAAGCTTTTTTCTTGTAGAAAGCTACTGGCTACCCAAAATTCAAGTTACATGGTGCAAAATTAAGATTGCATAGAGCAAAATCATACATTTGTGGCACAAAAATTAAGAACTTTCATGATTAATCTCAATTGCACCATGCCTCTGATCATTGAATCCATGATTTCCATTAAGTCTTCAATTTCAACTTATTCTTCACCTTGGCAAGCCTGAGATGAAATCATCTCCCATCATGTAAAAAACCCCTAAACTTATTAATCGTTATTTTAATCAAAATGACAGAAGAGCAACAGGCTTGCCAAGGGTGGAGGGCAACAGGCTTGTCAAACAATCAATGACCAAAAGCTTGTCAAATCCTTGGTTAAAGACATGATACAAGACATTGGCGGAGGGCAACAGGCTTACAGGCAAAACAAGAAAACAACTATGTTACCAAAAACCTAAAAACCAAAGAAAAAGAATCAAGAAAAACAAATCAATCAGGAAGGTTGGATGATGAGGACAATGGCAGCATGGATCCAAAGGAGAAGGTTGGATCTGGTGATGGAAACTCAATCAACCCATGGAGGAAGCAGACCATGGTGGAGGCACACAGGAGACTCTACGTGAGATGGAGAGGTACCCTCCCAGCTCCCTCAAGATGAGGAAGAGGGAAGGACACATTGCTGGCAGCAACCATGCTCAAACTCAAGATCAATCGCCCTAATCTATGGCACTGAACAAGACAGAGCACTCTGCAGCATCTAGAAAGTGGTATAATGGATGAACAAAAAGTATCATGAAACTTCATAATATTCTAAGCAAGAAGGAAGAAGAAAGACAGCATCCAAACCTTGAAATTCTATTCCATTCCAGTGGTGCCAACTCTTGATTGATCCAAACAGAAGTCTTGATTTTCACAAGACGTACATGATGATCAGCAGAAAACATTCAGGAATTTATGCACAGAACCGTTAACAAAGAACACAACATAGTTGATATCTGTGCTACTGAAGAAGAGAAAAGAAATCTTCAACCTAGTACTACTACAATATCAGCATTAAAGCACCTGCATCCACTACTCTCACACAGGCTACCTCCTGAAAAGTCCTGAGACTTGGAGAGTTTTGCAGTATTCAGAAATAGTAGGTGATTTCTTCACCATGTCCCAAATTTTTGCAGAGTTCCGCACCCAATCTCGCTCTGATATGGTCTTCTGAAAGGAACGACGCCGTGTTGATAATATCTGAGACAAGTAAGAGAGGGTAAAAGGTATCAATTGTGTTATCACAAAAAATTATGTAAAATAAAGAAGGAGTTTTGTTCAGCATGTGGGCTTGACAATACCGTGGAAACAGAATCGAGCTTTGCTGGTTTTGCAAATAAAAATATACTGAATTTCTACTTGCATGCAACAGCAATATTCTTGAAAACAACATATGAAATCTATTCCAAACGGATATCTGATGATTGCAATGATTATACCTACAATCCAGGTGGGATTCACACCCACCAGTAACAGAGACCTATCCTTGGCAATTCAACTTCAAAAGGGGTGAAAATAAAGCCACGATTACCTGATTACGAAACTTCTCTAGGGAAGAACTAAAACTTTCGTATTGAAGCTCCTGGGAGTCCTCTGGGACTTCACGTGGAAGCAAAAACATGGCAGGTGCAGAACTTAATTTAGTCACGCTATTAACTGGACCAGAATAATCTATGTGCTTGTTGCTTTGGATTCCGTAGAAAGATGAAGTGCTGAAATATTGACATAGTGCCCTTCTCAGCAGCTCCACTCTTGAAGGAGAGAGATCTTGATGTAGTAATCTGTATAAAACAAGTTAGACATGGACAAACACTGGAAAAATCTAGGCATGGGAAGCCACTGTAAATCTTACCATGTGTTCTTAGCAGCATAAAAATATTATAAAGCATTTTAAAACCATCACAGTTATGACAACAATCAGGATGACGATGTTACAACAATTACAAACCAGTGAATCCGATTGTCCTGGATAATTCCTAATTTTTGCTGGCATATTTCTACCCATAAGATAGAAAAATAAAGATACTCTTATGTGTTTGACTCAGAAAAAATTTAGGAGCTATAGTTTTCTCACTTGGTAAGCACAAATATAGGTGTGGCCATGTACTCTTTGCCAGGTTCCTCCACATCATTCTCGTCTGCCACTGGAATTGAGCTCTGAGTATGGATGGATGCCAACAAAGATGGATCTGGTATGCTGTGCTTCAATAAACTAACCTGCAATGGAAAAAATCAATGTTTTTAGCTCTATAATTCCTTTCAATCAGTACAATACAAAACGTGCATCAATCAGTAAAACAGTCAAGAAATTCAAACAGCATGTCTCATACCGTTGACATAAGGTGCCACGTGTTAGTATCATGAACTCTCTCTGGAATGACCAACACCATGTGACAGATAGATGAAAGAAAGACAACAAGCTAGAATATTCCTTGCAAAAACAGTAGATACATAATGTTAGACCTTCTCTCAAAAAAATAATTTTAGACCAGTTAGAGCTTACAATCAATAAGAAATAAAATCTGTCCAAAATGTTTTCTGTTTATCAAGAGATTAGATAAATGATTCAGATAGTCACCTGGATTCCCATCATTTCATGTGCAAGATCAGCTGACAGTAATTCACTGCTCAGAACTGGAACTGAAGATGAACCATCAGGTTTCATCATATCCACCAAGACAGATGAACTGAATATTGGCTGCAGATAGCAAAGACAAAAAGGGAGAACTTAATTGCAAGTTAAAATTTATGCAACATTTACAATAAATTCATAGAAACGTCAAGATTTGTATGAAAAAACATTTAGCGCCAAAATTCCTTGAAAATATGAGTACTTTGATAAGGAAACCAAGAGATTAATAATTGTCCAAAAACAGAATAGCATGACAAGATCATATTTCGTCAGTTTCAAAATATTATTTGTGCCAATCTATTACAATCCAAAATAAGACATGACATGCAATTATTGGAGAGATATGATAAACACTTCATTGATTTTTCAAAAAATAATATTCACAGAGATGGTTAAAAGCTGAATTGAAATTTTCAATATAGTTGCATATTTTGCAGGGTTTCTTCAATTGAACAATGCCTGAAGCAAGCAGAATAATGTTCAAGCACAAAAATAAAGCCACAACTATTATGCTTTGCCTGGCATTATTATTTGTACAAGAAATAAAACCATGATAGATAAAGGAAAAAAAAAAAATTCATCAATTGCTTGGAAAATGACAAATAACATGAGTATCCGAGAGATGAGCTTTTCAGAAGAAATGTGTAAGCACAAAAATAAAGCCACAACCATTATGCTTTACCCAGCATTATTATTTGTACAATAAATAAAACCGTGGTAGATAAAGGAATAAAAAGAAATTCATCAATTGCTTGGCAAATGACAAATAACCTGAGTATCCAAGAGTATAATCCTTTCAGAAGAAACTCTCATCTCAATACCAATGGTACAGTGTCTTGCCATTGCTCTAGTTTCTTCTGTTTGTGTGGCAAATGGTGGAAGCATTCCTACAATGATGTACGATGTCAAGTAAATCATTTGGGCATAGATTCACAATAACTAGTGAAAAAAAGTACATGTAAATTGCACTTGGAAAAATTTTTATATTATCAGTAATATATTAAAAAAATAGTAGGATTTTTTTCAAATGGCAAGATGAAAGAATAAAGAGAAATAATGTGTATATAAATTGTATAATATCTATTTTAGAGTGTAAGTGATAAAACAAAAGGTCGATAAAATTTAAGGAATGGGAGAGAATTGTAGGTTGGGTAATAAAGAGTAGGATTTGGGAGATGGATTTGAAATATGTTAAAATAAATATATAACTTTTGTTTTTTTGTAAACCCATATAATTGTTATTAAAAAATAAAAAATAATAATAACAACAATCCAAGTCCTAATCTCACTACGTCAGGGCAGTCACATGAATCCCACTACATCTATTTATTGTTAAACAATTTAAAATATTCTAGTTTGGTGGTGAAGCTCATGGTGCATGAGAAATTAGATGCATATTCAAATCCACCCTATACACAAAAGAAAATTTTGGAATTCTAGGCTTTTAAATTGAATGAAGATGTAGATACATCACACATGCCAGTTTGGCCCAAACATGACTATTTATTTTTCCTCTTCTACTAATATATAGTATTGACTTACAAAGAAAGAATAGAAAAAAAAAATCATCAATGCCTTGATTGCACTGTGGGGAATGAGAACATGAATCCTTTCTCTTTATTTGCTTTCATTATGATTGTATTGTCCATTACAGCAGGTATTTCAAATATTCTTTCATTATTCCATTTTTCATTCAGTTGTTGCTTCACAAGGACTATTGGAACTAGGACACTATTAACTTGCACATGCACAACTGTTGGAAAACATGTTTTCACATATGAGATTGTTTAGATTGGGTGCTAGTATCTCTAGATTGCCATCCTAAAATTCCATTTGTAGTAGTGTATATATTGATCTCACAATATTTCAATATTTGTCTTTAAGAGTGAGAAGTGCTGGCATGTGGTCATTAAGCTAATAAACTCAAAAACTAATTGACATCAAGTGGATAGATAGCTCTATACATAATCACAAATAAAATAAAATAAAATCACAAACAGAATGTGGACTGCAACAAAAAGTACACAGATCATACTTGGTTCAGAACTTTTCACATATAGATTTACATCGTGTTGGCTACACCCTCTCATCAATTATTACGAGTCAAATCTTGTCATACAGATATCATTTCTGAAATTGCTCTAGATATCTTGATCTGTTTTCAATCACTCATCCAATGGACCTTCCCTTATGGCTTAGAGTATCACATTGCAAGGAAATCGTGAATGCTTTATCAACTAACTTTTTTTCCCATTTCAGCAAAGGTGATGAACTAACATCTATCTTGGGATGTTAAAGAGGGGTTAACGCTTACTGATAATTGGTTTTTAACACAAATCCAGCCATCGATCTTGATTACTGTATCTGTATTTTACATTGCCTGACAAAGCTCCAATCAACATTTTTCTTATTTCCCACCAACTACTGATTCACGTAATTGCTTCCCATGCGGCTGTCACTACCAAAGCGAATGAATATAGGGGAAAAAATCCAAAAAATCATTCCTAAAGAGTACAGGGGGGAAGAGAATACAACTTTTGACAAATGCAAACCTGGAGAGCTGCCATCGTACCCATAAATCCCGTTCAATACCGTAGATTTCCCAACTCCTGGTGCTCCGATGACGCCAATGACGGTGAAAT
Organism: Amphibolis antarctica; assembly: GCA_024699675.1. NCBI lineage: Eukaryota > Viridiplantae > Streptophyta > Magnoliopsida > Alismatales > Cymodoceaceae > Amphibolis > Amphibolis antarctica. Next base: position 26,242 of record JAMKPZ010000798.1, read on the forward strand.
CCGTGTTCTCCGTCAGAAACTGTAGCAAAAAAAAATGAATATGTGAGTATTACGAAGAAGTTGAGCAAAAATTGAGTCCGAGAGTCCTACGGGTAGGGCACGGTCGATGTGGAAATCCCATGAATCGAACAACAGGAGGTTGAGGGAGGAGGACTGGTAGTGAGAACCCCGGGACGGAGCGGAGTCAGTGATGGAGGCGGCGGAGGCGGACGCCGACGAAACGCTGGGTTTCGCAAGGAGGATCTTTGGTACCGGGGTCGGTAGGTGGGAGGAGTGCGGTGGTGGATCGGCGGCAGAAGACTGCGGCGCCGCCATTGCTCTGGTTTCTCCTGGCGACCGTCCTCTCCTGGGCCCTCGTTTGCGGCGGCGATGGGGCATTTGCGGTTTAGGTCCCTCTGAGTTCTATAAATAAAATCTTCATTATCATTATAAAACAATTCCATAAATAAAGAACTTTTCATTTTGTGCGTGTAAAAAAAGAAGTGTTTAATAGGTTTGTTATTTTAAAAAGTATATAATTTATAAAATAAATATTTGATATAAATTTTTTAATATAAAATATTAAAATTATTTAGTAAATATTACTGTAAAATGTTATAATATATAATAAAAAATAAAAATGTATAATGAATATCTTGTAAATAAAGAAAGCTTTAAAAATGCACTGTACATTATAATTAATCATTGTATTAGCTTTATATAGTATAATTAATTAATTAAAAATCAAATTATTTACAAATACTAATAAAAAATTTGGCATATTAGAGGACCCGTCCTCTTCCCACGGAAAATCTGTTTTAAAGACAAATTGAAAAGACAACATATACTTGAAAATCGGCCGGTACGGTTTCAAGAGTAAAAATAATATATTTTATTTATTATTATATTCATTATTCTACATATTTTATTTATTATTCTACGTATTTTATTTATTAATCATTACAAATTTTAAAAAATTATCGTAATTATTTTATCATAAATTTTTTTTTTTAAAATATAAATATTAACTCACCTATTTTCGCTGCTATAATAAATAACCTTTAAATAAGAAAAATGACTTTGTTTTACGTAAATATTAGAGTTTTTTCGCTTTTTCAATAACAAATATTCGTAGGTCTCGTTTGTCTAAGTATTTTTTACTATATATGTTTATTTTTTACTATATATTAATATTTATCAAATAATTTTAATATTTTATATTTAAAAAATTATATTAAAATAATTACATCATAAATTATGTAATTTTTTTAATATATTATTAAATATTACGAAAATCATGATTTTAAGAAAATCTTGACTTCAATTTTTTTTGCAATTTACAGGAAATTCCAGAATTAATTAAAATTTATAAAATAATGTCACATATTTAAAAGCCTTAATCGTAATAATTATTAATTGCAGTTTTCTACCAATGTTAAGATAAATCTCTTTACTACTTGAAGCAAATTATTAGAGAGAAAATGTTATCATAAAATTTGAAAAGTATTTTAAAATAGTAAAAATGAATGAACCAAAAGACATCAGGGAAAAAAACTAAAGAATTATTTTAAAAATATTTTTTCAAAAAAATCGACTTAAAATAATGTTTTTATAAAATTTATAAATTAATCAGATACCGTGTAATGTTCTTGGCACAACCGTATACCCGGATCCGAATACCCGCGCTAATCCTCAATTATCCACTCCTGACGGAACGGGAGAGGCGGGAAAAACCTCGCCTCCGCCGGGAAATCACGAGAGACGGAGAGAGAGAACCTGCGGCGAGGAGGTGTGCGATGAGCTCTCCGGTGAGGTCGTCGGTGTCGGTGGCGAGCGCGGGCGGACAGGGAGGTGCTGGCGGTGGAGGAGGGAGCGGAAATGCTGGGTTGGGCGACGATTCCCGCGCTTTCCACTTCCCGCCCCACCTCGTGTCTCCGCAGGACCGCAGGGACGAAGCTATCGCAGGTAACGAATTCACGCGTTAAAAATACTTAGGGTGTGTGTGTTCATCAACCTCATTCTTCTACTTTAGAAGTGAGAAAAAGTGATGTCTCAGTGTTTTAAAAAGTTGTTCAAGAACTGATTAGTTGTTATTATAAACTGAATAGTTGTTATTATACATTTGTACAACTAACATTTGTATCACCTGGAAGAGTATAAATATAAGATCCTTCTCACCCAATGAGTAGAGAAGTTTTTCCCTAAATTATTGTTTAAATGCTTAGCTCGTGCGTTTCACTGAGAGCGTCACTCGACGAGGTGGTTTCACTCCGGTATTTTTTTTTGGTTTATTCTTTCATCGTTCTGTCTGAGACCGTCTTTTCCAATATTCAAGGGCGACGAGGAACCCACCACTGGATGGTTAATAAGAGTCGAGAAATTTTTTCGATATTACCGCATACCTAAGAGATGAAAGACGATTTATACATCAATACATCTTGAAGGGAAAGGAATCCGATAGTTATTTTGATGAATAAAGTCATACAATGGGCAGGTTGTGACGTGCAATAGCAATATGTGTCAACTAGGAGATACAAAGTCATAGATAACCTAGTACTTGTTTTGTGCCGTAGTCCATACTTCTTTTTGTTCCTGTACTTTTTTTTTTGATGGATTTCAATTGGTAATTGCAATGCAGTTCTGAAAGCTGAAGTTATGGCTGCACTTCAGCATGAAGTAAAGTCATTGGATGAAGACAGTTGGAAATTTGCAGGTCCTCGCTCACAAATACATCTTATTTCTCGACTTGGTAAAAATCCTATAAATTTTTTTTCCGAATTATACTTGATAGTAGAATTTATCCACAGCAATTGTAACCATAGCAGTGTTTTTTGAAAAAAAATTTTTACAGCTGAAGTTGAAAAATAATTCAATTTTCTTAAAAAGCAATTGCTGCATTTTAGTTGCATTTATTTTTAGGGAAAATTTAAAAATGTATTTTCTAATGTTTAAAAGCTGTAGTAACTAGTGTTAAGGGTCACAACCGCCAATGATTGTGCCTACTTCGGTTAATTCCCAGCAGAACCCTAAACTGTCAATAATATTATATCCCACATTCTCACTATTCATGGGCAAGCAATGCATGTCTGATGGAAAAGAAACTGTCTTGTAACTGAACCTGAATTAACAACTCCTATATGAAATCTACCATATTTCACAAAGAAGCTCATTATGCGTCAAACAATTGACTCTATAAATTCAATTATGTGTTTCCCAGGTGGGTTTCCATATAAGCGCCCCTAGAAGTTGGGATGCGAAATTCTTTCATAAATTCTGAACGATATGAAAAGCAGCACCTTGGAAAATGGTAATGCAAGAAGTTGGTGGTTTTTGGATCATCTCTAATGTGCATGCTATCTTGATACGTTTTCTGACATTTCAAACTAATACTATTCCTACTTTATAAATGTACTATGTCAGCAATGCTATTAGTCACAAATATCTGAATAGTTTCGTATTCTTAAAATGTAGGTAATCTATGTTGCTGGATGGATGATATTTTTCGTTCATTAAAAGAGACAAAAATGAAAAGAATAAGAAGGATTTCAAATTTATGGTAATAATACTGCTGAAAATAACCATATCATGCATATACATGAGAATAACATGGTCTTATGCTGAGATGGGTGACATGACACACTTTTCCATATCTAAATTTGTTTTACCATCCTCCCTTACCATCTCTATACTAGGTAGTTGTGACCACATTTAAAGGTCAGACTCTTAGGTAAACATTCCTACCAATAAGAGTCTAACTCTTAGCCTACTCATTCTTGGGTAGTGGTTTTGGAAGATACTCAAGAAAGAGAGGAGGAAGGATTTGGGGAGGCTTCTAGTTTGCTATTCTCAACAATAAAAGTGCTTGGATTGGCCTTGATTGTCAAGTCTTATAATGAATAGCTATATATATATAGGGTGGATTGGACATTTCACTTGTCCAACATTCAAGAGACATCCCTTGACATTAAGGAGCAATTACTCCTATTGAATAACATCCCTTAACTTGTTGGTGCATTATTGACACTCCTAATGGTTTGGCAACATCTAAATGTTGAGTGTTGTCTCCCCTTTGACACTTGTACCTTGGGATAATCCATAAATTGTAACAGTTGTGGCCCTATTAAAGAGTTTACATGCAAGTTGTGGAAAAATTGGGCTACATCTAACAATTCCACCCAATTTCGTTGGTGCGTGAGCACACAATCCGTTAGGTATTCTTCCAACATTGTGTTGTCATGCTCCATTTGCCCATCTAATATTGGATGATTTGTCATTGAAAAGTTGAGTTGAGTGCTCAACAATTTAAATGGTGTTGACCAAAATCTTCTTATGAATCTTGCATCTCAATTGTTGACAATATCTGTTGGTATGCCCTAGTACTTTATGATATCTTCTTGAAGAGTTTGACTATTGTCTCTATTGTACACTCAGCCTTGGTATGGAAGTTGCACACTTGGAAAATCTATCCACCACAACCATGACGGATGTAAACCCATTGATGTGTGGTAGTTCACTAATGAAATTGGTTGACATGCTCTCCCATGGTCTTAAGGGAATTGTTAGGCATTGAAATAATCTTGCTATCCTTCTCTTCTTGGTTTTGTTCGTTTGACATGCCCTGCATGTTTGAACATAATGTTTGTGACATCATTGGTCATTTTTGGCCAAAAGTACCTGTCTCTAGGAAGAGCCAGTCTACTTTTGCCGAAGTTGTCCTGCTCATTTTAACATAGGACCTCCTTTGGCATAAAGGATTTTTCCCTTGACTCAATATTATCGGTTAATGCCTTTTACCACTTGTTAGACAAGTTTCTTTGTGACTAGATCTTTCAATGTCTTCTTTGCTATATGAGAAAAATGTCACCTTGGATGACACTTAATCCTGCCACCACAAATTCCTCTCCAATTTGATTGAGTGCATTAGTGACATTGTTGACCTTTTTGAGCTTACATTATCTAGAAGTTAACTCCAAGTAGACTTACTGCCTTGCTTGCTTTGGACTAATTTCCTTTTGTCCTTGGAAACAATTGGTTGATTCATCGTTTGTATATACAATGAACTTCAACTCTAGTAGGTAGTGTTGCCAAGTTCATTGCTAGTGAACTACAATAGTCATCTCCTTCTCATGCACCAAGTATCTCTTCTAGTGTTGTTTAGCTTCTTGCTCTCAAAATTTATCGAGTGTTGTTCTTTCATTAGGACCCTACCAAGAGCATGGTCCAAAAAATCAATCTTAATTTCAAATGATTTGTTGAAGTCAGGCAACCTCAACATAGGCTCTTGCATGATGGCTTATTTAAATTCTTTGAAATTTTGCTGGCATTGTGCTGTCCAATTCCATGGTCGGTCATTCTTCAATGAACTTGTTAGTGGGGTTGTATCTTTCAGTACTCTTTAATGAACTCTCGGTTTTAGTTTGTTAACCTAAAAATGAATGGCGTTTAGTGATCTTTGTTGGTGCCTTTCACTCTTCAATTGTCTTGATCTTTTTAGGATCCATCTTCACCATTCCATGATTGATGATGTGCCCCAAGAAAATGATCTCACTTGGGTAGAATTTGCCCTTCTTCAAGTATAGTAGATGTTGACATAAATTCTACATCACCTTCCGAAGATGCACCACATGACTACCCAGATTATCATTATACATTATAATATTGTCAAGTACACCATCTTAAAGTCATCAATGTACTAAGAAAATACAACATTTAAGAAAATACAACATTCGTAAGGTTACAAAATGTTGTTGTGCCATTTGTAAAGCTAAATGGCTTCACAATAAATTCAAAGAACCCACATTTAGTGTTATAAGTTGTCTTAGATTCATCTTTTGAAGCAATGTGCAGATAATGCCTATACCTTAGATCCATCTTATCTTGCCTGTCCAAAGTGATCAAACAAGTCTTCTAAATTGGGTATAGGGTACTTTTTCTTGATTGTTACATTATTTAATGCTTTGATGTCGACTTATATCTTTGGTGTCCCATCCTTCTTTTGGAACAAGTGCTATATGGTGCTTTGTGGAGTTGAAGGAGCCCTCCCTTAATGAACTCTAGTTTTTTCCTAGGTTCCACCAAGTGTGTTGAAAGCATATGATAGGGAGCCTATGCAAGTGGGACTGATCCTGGCATTAGTTCAATTGCATGGTCAATCTACTTTTTTGGTGGAAGTTTTGCTGATCAGGCATTACATCCTTAAAGCCCTCTAGAAGGGATGACAACATTTCACTAAGGACGTTCTTAGGCTCCAGATGCCCGTCTTCATCATTCTCTCATATTGTCACCACATATGTGGCTTCATGTCTATGCAAGCCGTCTTGCACTTTAGAGTGTTAGACATTGCCTTCTTTTTTGTCTTTCATCACTCTAACAAAACAAGGTGAAACATCATAAAACATAATACCTCTCAAATGGGGTATCCAGTTTTCTTTTTGTCCTTGACTGTTTCTCATCTTTGTATTTTTTTTCTTTTTCTCAGCTGAAGGTACAACCGACATCAATTTTGCCAAATCTGAAAGTTCCTCATTTCATTTGGTCTTCTTCCAATTATCAGGAAGAGAAGTTATTTATTTTACTGCCATCTAGCTGTGATCCTGTTTTCTAGGACTATGAAACAGGCATCTTAAATAACCCTGAAAATTTCCTTTCTTCATTGCTTGGATTTTATCTTCTATCTAGTTTTAGTCTCTGAACTTTCATGATACAACAGTAAGCTCTGCGCCCAAGTTTGTGCAAATTCACAAGTTCTTTCTATACATATTATAAAAATGTCAGTAATTTGCAGTGGTAAGTTGGTTAAATCTCAAACTTAACAAACATTCAATGTGACAGAACATGAAAGAATATATTAAATACTGTGGCTGTTTGCAGCAGTTTAGTCTTTCTCCATGTCCTGGTCATCTTTTCAGACCTTCTCATGTCTTATCCTCAACCCAAGTATGGTCTGGAAGAGTCTGGTACCATTGTTGCTGCCTGGGAATTCCCCATGCTTCAGCATCTGCTCTGTTCACCATAGAATTTCATGGAGAGGCTGCTGAGATGAGTTTCAACATGCATGAGCTCCTCCTTTATGTTGAAAACTTTCTACTCACTGTCAATTGATTTTAAATTAGATATATACATTTCAACATAATGGAGTTCACCTCATCAGAATAGCAGGTGCCTTTTATATTTAAATACATTGTTAATTGGAATGGATTTTTATAAATTAATCATATAGGTTAAAAGGAAAAGCATTATGCAAAATTTAAAAAATAATTAAATGTTTTAACAATAGGTTCCCAATTTTCCAACTCTACAAGTATTCTGAAGATTATAAACTATCCAATACTTCTGAATCACATCTGCTACAATTCCATCTTGATCTATCTAGCTTGAATCACTTAGGAGAACAACCATGCTTGAATCCAACCATGTTGTGATTAACATTATGAAACAATTGACTCCATCCAACAATAATTTTTAAGGTTCATCAAAATTGTGACCTTATTTGGGAATGTTTCACTTACTGGGAAGTTAACTTCATTCAAAGTTTTATACGTCATTATTACTGTAGAAATCTGTAAGTACAAGTTCTCATTATACAATTTATTGTGAAGTTTAATTTCATTTGTTTCACTCTTTTCAGCTTTAGTTCTTTACGGTTTTTAAGTTGGTTACCAAACGAGGCTTGTGTTTTCACACCTTAACAACTTGTAGATGCAGGATATTAGAACTTACGAGTGTGGACTGGTATTTCATTGGCTATATCATGATGAATAATTGGAAACAATGGTGGCCAATTTTTCTCCTCTAAAACATCAGCTCCACTATGATATGATCAACAGATAGAAACAACAAATCAAATAATCAATCACCAGTAAAAATAATAAAAAAGTTAATAGTGTACAAATTGATAGTGCATTGGTCTTGTTTGTTTTCGATTTTACTTATTGTAGAGTCAATTCTAACAACTATAGAGAATTGAAGTTGGAATTAGTTTTGAATGTTGGAGTTGTATAGTAAATTGTAAGGTAGGAGTGTGTATGAGAGTTTGCACAGTAATGATGATATATGAAAATTCTCAAACGATGTTTTTGTGTCTTGGAACAATTGTAACACAGATTGGAAAACCCAAATAATTCTTTAATAGATTAGATGCATATATATAAGTGGTATCACATTGAGTAAGTATTGGGTACATATACAAAATTGAAAAAAAGAAAAAGAAAAAGTAGAAAGTACTCACTTTCTCTCTCTTTTTTAAGTATGCTTTTCAAATTGCAATTCAATGGGTTATGTTTGATTAAATTTTTTGTAAGTCCAACACTATTCATTTTTGGTAAGGTTGTGTCTGGTCTTTCAGCCAACAGCCCAAGCATGACTTATTTGGGCTAGTGTTGGGTCATGCCAACTTACTTTGGCACGACTTAATTTTTAATTATTTTTTATTTTATTAAAAATTATATAACATTAATATAATTTATAAATACTAAAAGATAGTTAAAGGTGAAATTTAAACTCATAATCATACACTAGATTTAAACCATCAAGTTATATATAATGTATATAACCTAACAAAAGTATATTAAAATAAATACAAAGTTTTAAAAAATTACAAAATTATTTTCGTGTAATACTGTGTCAACCCACTTGTCCGACATGGAAATACAAAAGTGTGGTTCAAGCATAACTTAATATGGTTTGATTGTATTAGATTGTGTCAATTTTGTTGGGTATGATTTAATTGACACATCTACTGTAAGTTCTTCCCCCTCTTTCTTGAATGAGAGAGAGAGAGAGAGAGAGAGAGAGAGAGAGAGTGAGAGGATAATGAAAAGAGTTTGCTTTGCAGGGCTCAGAGTCTGTATGTGTTCCCCTGTATATATCGGATGCAAAACATTCATTTATCAAAAAACTTGTGCGTGGGATTGATTCTCACATCACCTGGTCAAAATGTTTTTGCATAAAAATGTCTGGATGGGGTCAAATTTAACCTTTCGTACGTGAAGAAGGCTGGTCAAAGACCACCGGCTTGGCTTCGCTTGATACATGAGACCAGTTGAGTTAGTTGGAACCCTAATCGCTGACGTGTTGTTCACCAACAGCACTGGTAAAGGTCAAAGGTCTTCCACTGTAGACGGAAGGAGATATGGGTTTTGGGAGGTAAAGGTCGGTCTCATCCGGCTGTCAATTTTTACCGACTGTTAGAGGTTAAGAGTATGGTTATTTAAGAGGTAGAATTAAATGAGGTGAGATTCATGTTTTTTTTAAAATTATATGATTAATTATTAAGTATTTTGATATAATTTTTTAATGTAAAATGTTAAAATTATTTGATAAATGTTATTATAGATTACTGTAGTATATAGTAAAAATAAAGATGTATAGTGAAAAACTTATAAACAAATAGGTCCTAAGAATGCTTGTGATATATAAACTACATTGGTTGAAGATTCGTCTCTTAATGTGCTCTTGAAATGGTAAACTCTTCTTCGATTATTTGTTTGAAATGGATTATTCTGTAAATTCACCCTTATCGAAAGGAGTGAGCTAAGATGACCCAAGAGAGGGTCCAGCTCCTAGAGCAAGGCTATCTGATTCGAAAGTGTGGTGAAATGATATAAACTTTAGTTTGGCATTCACAAAAGGTTTATGTTTTAATGTACTCTTTAAGTAATGAGTTCTCTTTTCTATATCAGATATCTTTTGAAATGAATTCTTTTAAAATCACAGAAAGAGGGGGAAGAGCACGTTGGTCTAAAATTGTTCACTTCCAAGGGATTTAGGGAAAAATCGAAGCATTGTTTGTTTTGACTTCATTTATTATGGAGTTAATTTTGTTGAGTTAGAGCACAGGATAATGAAACAAACGAAGGTGAATTTCATAGAAATAATGTGGTGAGTGTTTATACGTAGAAATTTATATAATGATAATGATATATAAAAATTTATATAAAATTAATTTTATAATAAATAAAATTAAAAACAAATATAACTTAGGTTGTATTTGTTAATAAGGTGAAATAAGATTTTTATTGTATGTTGTTAGTTGGATATAGTAATTATAGTAAAATATGATAAATGAAAAAGAAAAAAAAAATAATTATATTACTTTTAAAAATTATATTATAGTTAAAAAAAATAGTATCTTACTTTCTTTTGTCTCGTCTCAGTGGTAAACACAACCTTAGAAAGTGGAGTGAGAAAGGACGACGGTGCCTGCTTTGCTTCGAGCGTTGCCAATTATTTTCTCATCCTGAAAGTACCCTGCCTGGTACTTGTAATTACGCCGAAGGTTTGCCGTGTCACGTCGATTTTTGAAATTTGAATTGTCACATCGGATGTGTTTCTTTTTTCTATTTTTAATACATGAAGTTAGAATCAGTTAAAAGTGAAGTTTGAAAGTTAAATAAAGTTAAAGTTAAAATTAATTTTATAAATAAAGTTAAATTTGTATATTAATTAAAAAGGTAAAAATTTATATATTAAATTTTATGTAATAATAATAATGTTAAAAATAATTTTAAAAATTAATTAGAGTCGATTTTAAATAAAGTCAAAGATATTTGTATACAGTAATAAAATAGAATCTTTAAAATAAATGGAACAAAATGTTTGTGTTTTTAAAAGTATAAAAAATAATAAATTAAATCTTTCATAAGTTTTTATGATTTATTATATTTTCTAAAGGTAAAAACCTCATTTAAGGGTTTATTTGAATCATACGTTAGCAAGCGACGAGTCAGCATCCATTGCAATGATTGTTGCAACGATGCTGTGTCCCACACCTGCGAGAAGAGGGTTTTGTTTGATTTTAAGGCTGCTTTCGTTTGATGAAACGATGTTAAGGAGCAACGAGAATGAGCGTTCCTGAGAGAAGAGAAATGTGAACGCACAACGTTAGAAGCATATTGATGTGATACAATGGTTGGTGTTCTCTTTCCGCGGGCGTCTGACAAATTTACAAATCATTTGACTCGTCCAGTTTAACATCCAAGTTTCATTAGATATTAGAGTTCGAAGACTACTCCTGAACGAAGTTTAAAATAAAATCTTTTTTTACCATTAATTTCTACAACATCTACGATTGTGTTATTTGAAAATGAACGAAAAGAAAAAAAATTTAAAAATTTATTATTAAAATATTAAAAATTTACATTTTTTTAAAATTAAATATAGATTTTTATAAAGTATACAAATGATCTTATAAACATTTTTATTTTTAAATTTTTAATATTTTAATAATAATATTTTTTTTCATTAATTTTTACAAATTATTACTTTAGTAATGTTACAGTAAAGTAAAAAAATCACTGGAGAATGGAGTAAAATTTTAAAATTCTTTTTCAGATTTTTAACTTTCATTGATTGCAGTAAAAAGAATTTAAAAAAATATTACTTTAAGATAATTTTATTTAAATCAAAGATCATAAATTTTCAGTAAAAAAATTTCAACCATTAACATCACTTCTAAAGTGATGTTACTGGAAAAAGCTTACAAAAGAGAAAAAGAGGATCAAAATGAAAAGGAGAAAAGCACACTGCACACACTTTTTTTGATTCTCCCATCGCCTGATACATAGATCATTCAGCCACGCTGGAGAATTGTGGGTGTGTTGATAACTATAGTGCTGTGTACTACCGTACTGTAACCCTCCCTCTCTTTTTTATCAATCCAACAGTACATAACCCCCTCCCCCCCCCCCCCACCACATGATTATTCCAAGCATCTTGTTGGAGATTCCACATGTGGTTTGAATGCCAGAGAATATACCATTGGCCCTCTGCAAGAGGGGCAGACAAATCACTTGTATGGTGATTGCTGATCATATGATTAGATTCTGATGTCTGCGTTTTGTATGTGTTCATAAAGCAATCCATTGGATTAGAAGAGGTTGGTAGCATGGATTGAATTGGTTCACAGCTGAAACACCACCCACCATTCAAAAGCTGAAAAGCATGACATGATCAGCTCAAGTTTGAAGAGCATTTGATTTGGAAGAGAGACCAGATTATCCACAATCAGAGGAAGAGGAGGAGGAGGAGGAGGAACAACTAAAGCGGAGGAGCTCTGATGACACTAACTTTGTACAAGGAAAGGTTGATTGATTGATACCTAAAAAGTTAAAAATCCTCCCCCCAAAAGACCTCACCTTTAGGGCACAACCTCACCTTTAGGGCACAACCGCACCTTCTTCTGCCTTCCCTCCGTCGCCGGCGGTGTTCCTTCTCCTCCACTCCCTCGTGGAAGCGGCGGCGTTGTATGCCTCCAGAGCCTCCCCCTCCGTGTCGAATGTGCCGAGCCACAGCCGCTTCTTGCCCTCCACTCGAATCTCCGCGCACCACCGCCCCCACGGCCTCTGCCTCACGCCTCGGACCCTCTTCTTCCTCGACTCCGCCGTTGCCGCCGCGGGCGGGGGCGGCCTCCTGGGCTCCAGGTGGATGCTGAGTTCCTTGACCAGGCGTTTGGGCTTCTTTGGGAAGCTTTCTTCGCCCCCGTCCTCGTCGTCCGATGAGGACTCTGTCGCATCTGCGTCGGTCATGATGAAGCGGACAAGCCTCGGCTTCTTTGTTGTACAGCCGATGGTGGGTGCTGCTGCTGCGGCGGCGGCGGCGGTGGCGGTGGTAGAGGCGAGGCCGTGGAGTGTTGATGCCATGGTTAGTAAGAAGAAGTAAGGCGGGGTAGAGCAGTAGCCTTTCATTATATCGTTGATGGATGCGTGGATGTGAACTGCGCAAGATGAACATTTGGGAACGGGCAAAAAAAACGAAGGCATCGTTTGTCTCTCTGTATTTTTATAATATGTAATTACTTTTTTTAATTATATATCATAGTAAATAATTTTTATATTTTTTATTATTTATAAAATTAAACTAATATTATTATATTTTTATCAATAATTATGTATTTTATTGTAAATCGTAAAATTCAATCCATCTTACAAAAATACTTAGATAAATGAATCCGTAGGATACGTTTGAAAATGTTAGTTAAACGAAGTTAAAGTTAGAAGTAATAAAATAAATAAAATTAAAATTATACATGTAACCAAAGTTTAGAATATGTATCGATAAAAATTTTATTAATCGTAAAAAAAATTTGGATCAACTTAAAGAGAAGTAGTGTAAAAAATCTATACATGATGAAAAATTTAAATTTTTTTAAATATATTTTTTAAGATATAACAAATACTTAAAAATAAAAAAATTTCTTTTTAAGATTTTTTTAAAATATAATTTTTGCTGGAGACATATCGGTACCACCCGGTCTTTTGTATTCTTTGTCTCGGTTTGGGCCGATTGTCTTTTCGGTCCAAACCGGAAGGAAAATCACTTGATCTTTTGTTTTCTACGTCTCGGTGTGGGCCGATTGTCTTTTCCGTCCAAATCGGAAAATCTCGGTCCAGACCGATTTATTTTCGGTGCACTCGCCTTCGTTGGACTGGGCCGTTTGATAGGCTGGACTTGCAGTCTACTTTTTGGTTTTTCTCTTGTAGTTTCATTGGATTTCTAGGTTACGACTGAGAATTAAATCTACAGATATTTTTACTGTATAAAATATATATTTTAACAAATAATATAATAAAATAGTAATTTTTATTATAGTTATTAGAGAAGAAAATAGAAAGATCTAAAAAATCGTAAACTCTAAGTTCACCTAATCTATTAACTTTGCCAAATAAAGCCCATGGTTTTGGGCTTCTGCGTTTTCGGTTATTTCATAGGGCCTTTCAAGTGGAGAGGCCCATGGCAGATCTTCTTTTATTTTCAACCTTTTATCTGTTATTTTGTTGGGCCTTGGACTTTATTTTACTTGCTGTTTTCTTGGGTCCTTGCTGTTTTATTTTGCTTGCTTTGTTATTGTGCTTCTTTTGCGAGATTTTGGCCTAATCCTCTTTCCATAAATAGATTAGAGACTTTTTTTAAAAAAATAAATCATGTTGAGTTATATCATGCCAAGAACATTATTATGTAAATTCACCCTTATCGAAAGGAGTGAGCTATACTAAAGATACAACTTTAGTATAGTGCCCTTCATCTCTATTAACCAAGAAATCGTAGATGTTTCTATTCAAATTCTTGTAACACACTATTGCCCCATTGAATCCCTCGTTGGTTTCCCTCTATCGTGTATATATATATATGAGAAAATAATTTAAAGTTAGGTATCATTGGAAAGGTAACTCTGGTAGTGCTACTGTATATATAGATATAAAAAATGCTTTTTCTAGTGGTATTCTAATATAATGGTTTAGATTAATGAAAAGGAAAATTTAGAAAAAAATTTATTATTAAAATGTTAAAATTTTAAAAAAAATTAATTTTTTTAAAATTAAATATAAATTTTCATAAGTTGCGCAAATGATCTCATATAATTTTTTATTTCCAGATTTTTAACATTATTTCTAAATTTTTTTTTATATTAATTTTCATGAGACACAAGAATTTTTAACTTTTGTGTTGCTTGAAAAGACATGTCATAAGAATTGATGTTTTTCAATATTTAAATAAATAATATTAATGTTAAAATTATTTTTTTAATATTGATATGATTGAATGTTACTTAATATAAAAAAGTTATCTTTGAATTTTGTTTACATCATTGTTGAAAGTGATTTTTACATAAGTATTTCCAAACGAAACTATTGATTTCTATTTAAAAAAAGAAGATGAAAAAAAGGACTTAAATTTGAACACTCGTATATATAATCAATTTTCTTTAAGTGTTACTGTATAATTGAGACTTGCGATCTTAATTTTCTAGTAACATTTATAAAAAAATGATTCTATCGTTGTTTAAATTTAGGTTATTTTTTTGAATATTTACTTTTTCTATTGAAATAAAAGCAGTTTGTTCTTTAGGTGTTACCGAATAATTGAGATCTGGGTCTTAATTTTCTAGTAAAACTTATAGAAAAATGATTTTACCGGTATTTAAATTTACGTCATTTTTTTAAATTTTTACTTGTCATTGAAATAAAAGTAGTTTGATAAATTTGGTATTCTAATTTGAGATTAAGGAGAGAGACAGAGAGGTTTAGGAGAGAAGAGGAGAAGATAATGAAAATTAATCTATATTTTCAATTATTAAATTAAATATTCATAAAATTAATTTTTATAAATACTAATAAAAAATATTATTTCGTGGTGGTCCTGCTGGGTGGTTAGGAAATATGAAATATCTGACCACACACAATAATATCAAACCAAAGGCATACTAATTATTATTATTATTATTATTATTATTATTATTATTATTATTATTATTATTATTTCAGACGTTGTCAATCATCATCAAAGAATACTTAGGTAACGTTCGATAAAAAAATTGTGAAGTAATTTTTAAGTTATAATTATTATAAAATATCAGTAGATTTTTTTATTGTGTATTTTTGTAGAGTGTTATAATATTTTACTGTAAGAATCATTTTATGTTTAATAAATTATCGTAGAAATTTAATGTTACATAATGAAAAGATCAGTAAATCTTATTTACTGAACAGAGACTTATAATAGGTTTGTACAAGTAGAATTCATTAGAAATAAATTAATGAGAATTTATTTCTTGAGTAGAATTGAATTAAACGAAAATAAATTTACTGTAGAGGTATTTGTACACTACTCAGAATTAAATAGAACAAAAAATTACGACTGTCGAATGAAAGTAGGTGAGAAAACTCTGGCTAAATTTCAGATGATTGATACTTCGTGAACTCAGATTTTATTTCTGTTCTAAACATAAATAATATTAGCAAAAATGAATTTAATTTAATTTTACGACACAAATAAGTAATCAATTAAATTCAATTCTAATGAATACTATAGACACAAATGAACTCTTAATAACGAGATATTTTAACTTTAATAATTGTAAAATATTAATAAAATAAGTTTAGAATAATTTTATAAATAATGTTAAACTATATAATAAATTATGAGGTAACATTTGTATATGTGTAGAAATTTGTAAAAAAATTAAACTTCTTATTTCCAGATGAAGCCAAAATATTGAAAAAAAGCTATTTATCATGTTTTGTTACTGTTAAAATGATATCCCAGTAGTTAAGAAGTTTTTTATTAATGTTATCATCACAAATTTGAAATTCTATAAATACAATAGAATTATCTTAAAGTAATATTATTTTTTTAAAAAAAAAAAGCTTACCACCCTGCCTCTTTTTATAATATTTTTTGAAATTCCAAACATTTAAGATATGTATGTAATAAGTTGTCTTTAATCATGAAGTTACTCACGGAAGAAAAGTAAATATAGCATAATAATTCAGAAAAGGTTCCGCCATTAACGTGTTTCACGCCGCAGACAAAAAGTAATTATTGAAGGTTTTGAATAGGAAGATTAAAAAAATAGAGAGATGTGAAAGGTAAGCACAGCTCCACACCACAACATTTAGAAAGAAGGAAGAAAAAACGTGTGCAATGTATCTCTGTCTATCTAACACGCAACTGATTGAAAGTGTTGGTTTAAATTTTAGAATAAGTTGTACATTAGAAATGTGAGAAATAAATATTTAAGAAATAAATTTTTTAAAAAAATATATGTTACGAAAATTTATAAAAATTAATTTAAGAAATTTATAAATATTTTATATTTTAACATTTTAAACATATAATTTCACTTCTTCTTTTTTTCCGTAACTACAAGTTTAGTAATTGATGAGGAGGGGGGTTAGATAAGATACACGAGGTTCAAAGAGTACATCGTGATGAAATTTTCATTAATTATAAGAATTTTCTTGAACAAAAATGTAAAAAATGACTGAAAAAATTTGAATTTTTTTTAAAAATTTTCTTTTACCAAGATTTTTAAGAATACAAACACTCCTTTAAAGTACAATTTCTAGTTTTTGAAATTTTACTTAACAATTTCTCGAAAGAATAGTATTTGAAAAAAATTGTACTTTATAAGTTACGTTTGTTTAAAGAAATTTGTCTTTTCCAACAAAAATTTGCATATAGTTTCAATTTTACCGTGTCATATAAAAAAAAGTCTAGAAAACATTTAGATTGAGACTTGATTTTTGTTTTTCTGGAAATTATTATTTTAAGATCTATTGGTTGAGTTTTGAAAAGTTTTAATGAAAGGTTTTTTAACTAATATGACTTTGTTTAAGGTTAACTTTAATTAATTTTAAAAGTTAAATAGAGTTGAAATTGAAGTTGATTGCATTTGGAGATAATTTTTTTCAACTTCAGGAGTTGGATAGAATTGAAGTTGAAGTTGATTTCACAAATAGAGTTGAAATTATATAGTAATCTGAGTGATAAAAGTTTATACATTGTAATATGTATAGTAATAATGAATTTGAAAGTGATTTTAGAAGCTAAAAGAAGTTGAAACCAAATGAAGCTTAAGGTTTGTGAACTATTAAGATATTATTATTATGATTGATTAAAAATAAAAATTAAGGATCAGTTTTATCACATCGAAAGAAAAAGAAATTTAAGAAAAAGAAAAAGAAAATTAAAAACTTTTTTAAGACTGTACGTTGTGAAAATTTTAAAAAATTAATTTAAAAAAGTTTATAAATATTTTATATTTTAACATTTTAAATATAATTTCATATTTTCTTTTCTAGTCATGAGTTTAACAATAGTTAGAAAATGTTAGATAAGATGCATGAGGTAAAAGATGAAATTTCTATAACAGTAAGAATTTTCTTGACTTAATAAGTGGAAAATGACAGAAATAAAATTATTTGTAAAATTGAGGATTGAAATGCTAAAAATTAGAATAATAATAATTATTTTAAAAAAAATTTATTATTGAAATGTTAAAAATTTAAAATAATTTTAATTATTTTAAAATTAAATATAATTTTTCATAAAATATACAAATAATCTTATAAAATTTTTTATTTCTAAACTATTAATATTTCAACAGTAAAAAAATTTTAAAATTTTTCTTTTGAATTGAAAGTATGGTGGGCACATGTAGAATGGGTCGTCTCCCTCCATTCCACGCCTCTCCTCCCACCTAACCCCCCGCCCTCTTCTTCCTTCCTCTTCCACAAAATTCAACTCACGCTTTTTCCCACCTACCACAAGCGGCCAGCAGCCAAACCACCAGCAGCGAAGTAACCAGCAGCCAAGCACCTCCCTGCTGTATATATTTATTACGCTATCCCTCACACGCCACAACACCACACCCACAGCTTCCATCTCCGGCGACCTGTACGTTTCCGGCCGGTGGACATGGCCACCGTCTCCGTCGAGCTGCAGGAGCAGATGCCCCCTCAGGTCCCCGCCGCCGACCCTGCCTCCTCCGCCGACTCCTCCCCCGCCTCCGTCTTCCGCTCCAGGCTCCCGGACATCCCCATCCTAAACCACCAACCCCTCCACTCCTACTGCTTCCACAACGTCGTCCACTGCGCCGACCGCCCTTGCCTCATCGATGGCTTCACCCACACCGTCTACACCTTCGCCCAGACTCATCTCCTGTGCCGCAAGGCCGCCGCCGGGCTCGCCGCCCTTGGCGTCAAACAGGGCGACGTCGTCATGATACTCCTCCAGAACTGCCCCGAGTTCGCAATTACCTTCATGGCCGCTTCCATGATCGGCGCCGTCACCACCACCGCCAACCCCTTCTGCACGCCTCACGAGATATTCAAGCAGTTTAATGCGTCCGCCGCGAGGCTGGTCGTCACACAATCTTCCTACGTCGACAAGCTCCGCGCCGACGAGTTCCCCACCGTCGGTGAGGACGGCCTCACCGTCGTCGTCACCACCGGCGACGGCGACGATCCTCCCCTGGGATGCCTCCCCTTCTCCGTTCTCTCTGGTGCGAACGAGGACGAGATCCCCGACGTCGTCATCGACCCCGACGACCCTGTGGCGCTCCCCTTCTCCTCCGGCACCACCGGGTTGCCCAAGGGCGTCGTGCTTACCCACCGGAGCATCATCACCAACATCGCCCAGCAGGTGGACGGCGACAATCCCAACCTCTACCTCACCCCCGAAGACGTCGTCCTCTGCGTCCTTCCCCTGTTCCACATATTCTCCCTCAACTCCGTCTTCCTCTGCTCCCTCCGCACCGGCGCCGCCGTCCTCCTCATGAAGAAGTTCGAGATTGCCGTCCTCCTCGACCTCATCCAACGCCACCGCGTCTCCGTCGCCGCCGTCGTCCCACCCTTGGTCCTCGCCCTGGCCAAGAACCCCATCGTCGAGAACTACGACCTGAGCTCCATCAGAATCGTCCTCTCCGGGGCGGCGCCGCTCGGAAAGGAGCTCGAGGAGGGTCTTCGGACCAGAGTCCCACAGGCCGTTTTCGGGCAGGTACGTACCCATAAAGATAATCGATTCAATGATAAGCAAAATTTAAAAACCTTTATTATTAGTCAATTAATTTTAATAATATAAAATTTACATTCATGTCTACTTTTAAAATTTATAAAAATTAAATTAAAATAAATTTAATTGGTCTGTAGTACACTTATTTGTGATGGATGAATTAAATTTAATTTATTTATGTGGATACTATTTATTTTTTAATTTAAGATAAAAAATGAAATTTATGTTCATAAGACGTGAATTAGTTTGAACTTACTTGCTTACTTTTGTTTGATTGTTAAATTTTTTTGTTTTGTTTAATTTTAAAAGGTATATAAATACTTTGGTATTAAATTTATTTTCATTTAATTTAATTTTACTTAAAAAATAAATTTACGTTAATTTATTTTCAACTAATTTTGAGTGTACAAATTAATATCTATCTCTCGTATCTATATATGAGAGAGTTTGTGTTGATAAAATTGAGAGTAATTGAATTAAAAAAATTAAATTTTATCAAATTTAAGTATTTATGTAAATCTTTTTCGACAAAATTCAATTCATTCCTGAAATTGAACAGAATTTTAAACCTCTCTCCATTGGTAGATATCTTGCAACCCTTGTATCTATTAAAATGTCTATTTGATGAATAGTTAAATTTTGAAATATATTAATTTTTTTATTATTTTTAAATAAAAAATAAATTTAATTCTTTTTAATTCTAACACATACATAAATATTAAAATTTCAAATTCCTCAAAAATTAAATTTTTGATAATTCATTTTCATTCTATTTTACGTACGTAAACCAACCTTTTATATATATATATATATATATAATGACAAATTAATTATTTTCAAATTTCAATACATATTTTGCAAAAAATACTCTCTCAGACGCGCGCATATATATATAGAGAGCGACATCTTTGAATAAGAATTTATTTGAAGCCGTGAAGATCGTTAACCGTGAGCTGTGTGAATTTTTAGGGTTACGGAATGACGGAAGCCGGTCCGGTGCTGTCCATGTGCCCGGCGTTCGCGAAGCAATCGATGCCGAGCAAGAGAGGATCCTGCGGCACCACGGTCAGGAACGCGGAGATGAAGATCATTGATCCGGAGACAGGTCTCTCGCTTCGCCGCAACCATGCCGGAGAGATCTGCATCCGCGGGCATCAGATCATGAAAGGTGAGCGTCGGGAGAAGGGATGAACTGATCTTCCCCCACCCCCCACAAACCTTGCAATTATTCCGTGGAAAATAACGTTAACTTGTCTCTGGAAATGGTTTTAGGTTATCTGAGCGATCCAGAAGCCACGGCGAGGACGATCGACGTCGATGGGTGGCTGCACACCGGCGACATCGGCTACGTCGATGACGACGACGAGATTTTCATCGTCGACAGGGTGAAGGAGCTCATCAAGTTCAAAGGCTTCCAAGTGAGCCGCCGCCTCCTCCACACCTTATAATTAATGTGGTGTTCCGTTCTGTTCTGCTCTTTTCTGTCTTCCAAGTTTGAATCTTGTGGTGTGATTCAGGTGCCTCCTGCCGAGCTCGAGTCCCTCCTCCTCGGCCATCCGGGCATTGCCGACGCCGCAGTCGTCCCGTAAGCTTCAACTCCCCTGGGTGCATTTTTTTTCATTAACTGAATACCAATAAATTTTGAAGATAGGTCGAAATTAGTAAATTCGTAGGTATACGATTGTTTGAATTGAATTGTCAAAAGTACATTTAGCGATGAAAACAAGTAGATATTAATAATTATGAGCACGAAACTTTATTTTTGGACAACATATGATTGAATTATTTGCACGGCAACTCTTGCTGTTGACAAACAGGCAAAAGGACGAGGCAGCTGGGGAGGTTCCCGTCGCTTTTGTCGTTCGATCACAAACCGACGGCTTAGATTTGAAGGAAGAGGTTGTCAAGGAATACATAGCGAAACAGGTTAGTTTCAATTAATTCAAGCGTCATGTTGTTGGTTCCTACGTGGCTGAACAACAGAAATCTACAAAAGTTCGACAAGAACAACGATCATTTTTGAAAACAGAGGAGTGAGATTACTTGTTTCTTCCGCAAACTCGAAATGTTAGAATAGGACCGGTGACGATGGTGACGATTGACCAGTTGATTGGTTATCCTTTCCCACTCGTGCATGCTTTTTATTTTCGAAAGTTATTACTTTGAGGCATTGTTCACTTATTTTTACTTCTAAATTTCAAAAGAACTCTAATTTTACGATAACATTCGCATTTTTTAATTTACTTATTCTATTATCAAAATCAATATTCCCTACTTAAAAATTACTTTTTTCCGCTCTCCAAGTATGAGAATAAGGTTGGTGAATGATTCCTAAAATAATTCTATTATATTAATGAAATTTCAAACTTAAATCATAAGATTAGTAAAAGATTCCTAGATATCACTTTAGGATTCACTGATGCATGCTTCTTGCCATCGCCCTTCACATTTTTCAGGTTGTTTTCTACAAGAAACTGCACCGGGTCTACTTCAGCTCTGCAATACCCAAGTCCCCGGCAGGGAAAATACTTAGGAAGGAGCTCAGAGCCAAATTGGCTGCACAGTCTTCTTGAAGAGTAGGGATGATGACGGAAGGAAATTAAGTTCTCATGCTCCCCCAAGTCACCCTGCCAATTAATGAAGCAATGATGCAAATTTTTAATTTTTTTAAGTTACCAGCAAATAAGGAGGTCCTTGTTGGCATGCACGAATCTTTGTACTGTATGTAGTATCGTAGTTTTCATGGGCCATGTATACGGACAATTCAGCTGATTTCTATGTTGGTTGCATCCAATCTGTTTTCGTTAAGTGGTTTAATTTGATCATGATCATCTCCCTGAACAGCTTTTTACTCAGATCAGAGGGTCCATGAAATCAAACCTAAATTGGGTTGCAGATTTGAAATATGTTTTCTAGATTCGGGTCTGTGTTTGGGTGTTTTTAATTGGATCCAGCTATTAAATTGATGTATTTTGTAGGAGATTTCCGTGGGAATTTTCTATAAATACATATAGATAGTGTTAATACCGTAGACTATCTAAATATATAATTAAAATTTAAATCCTTTTAAAAATAGTTGAAAATATGTAGCTTTAAAAAAGAAGCAGTTTTCTGATACAAATTAGGCAAAACAGTACTCCAACACCACAGCAATACTGCTTTTATTGGAAAAAAAGAAAGAAAGAACATCTGATTTTCTTGAAACTTAAAATGAAAATGCTATTATTACTTTTGCAAGATAAACGATTAACTTAAGATAAATAAACTCTAACCGAAAATCACAGTTGGCAAAATAGTACTTAACGAAGAAAAGTCAAGTTCAAATACTTCTATAATGAAGAAATTATACTTCTAATCGCTACAAGAGTAAAACCAGACAAGAGTTGGAGAGAAATGAGAAGTTTTGTTTGACAAAGTTAATAGATTAAGTGAGTCTGAAATTTACATTTTTTTAAGTCGATACGATTCTAAGAATAAGAAAATTCTTTTTCATTTTCCTTTCTGATAGTTACTATAAAAGTCTCTACTCTTATTACAACATTTGTTAAAATATATTTTCATACAGTAAAAATCCTACAAATCCCATTAAAGTAAAAGGGATTTTATAGAGATTTTAGCATGAAATGCTTACTTATGCTTAATAGGGTTTGTAGAAGAGTTGAGAGAAAACAAAAGGAACACACAAGAGAGGATTGGGTAGCTGTTGTTTGTCTAATCTTTTTGTCATTGCACCACATTGATTGTAAGGTCAATCAAAGGGTAATTCGTGGTTGGATTTGAGTTAAGATTTTATTGGTGAAGCTGAGACTTGCCTCTTCAAGTTGGCTAGTTGGATTGAATATTAGAACAATATAACATTAGATTTGGAAGATGATTTAGAGTAGGGAAGAGAGATTCTCTTTTATATAAGGCACGTGGATGAATTCAACCTAAATCACTAGTCTCATACTAGCCTTTTACCAATGGTATAGTCCCACATGGATTAAATTGAGTTCATTCATGGGCCTTGTGTGGGATAGGATCCTTTGCCCTTTAATTTGAGTTTTTAAGGAGAACATTAGCTTTGTTTTTGAACTTTACAAGAAAGTTCAATTTGATCTTGAGGTTTTGATTTTTCTTTATCCAAACAAATTTTACAAAATCTTGTTAAGGTACGTTAACGAGCAGTTTTTTCTAATTTTGAAAGTTAAAGTTAGTGTTAATTTTGTGAACGAAATTGAAACTGTATAATAATTTAAGTGATAACAATTTATATGTTGATATTACGAGTGATTTCAGAGACGGAAAAAATCTGCTTGTAAATATACCTTTAGTTTTATTTTCACCAACAAGAGTATTATCAAACTATTAGAACAATTATTTCACTTTTCATATATTATTATTATAGAAGATGGTAAATGATAAATGTTTAACTGAAGGTGTCACTTCTCTTCTTTTTTTTTAAATATCCTACTTTATAATTAATCCACCTGTGAATTCATAGACAAAAAAATTTTAAATAATCAACTCTCCGGGAAAAAAAAAAAAAACCTGCTCCGATGGAATGTGGTCGGAGCGATGTTAGTCGGGTCAGAGCGATGTTATTCGGGTCAGAACGATGGCGAACCAACCAATAAAGGAGCATCAACGGAAAACAGCAGAGCGAGAGAGGAGTCGAGAAGGATTTGTCGCCATAGCCACCTCTCCTCCGGTTCTACGACGCGAGCCTCCGCAACGTCCGCCGGGCGACGGCATCCTCCGTTTTCTGCCGGTGCCTGTAGGCTTCATCATCCCTTGTGTGTGTGCTTGCCATGTAGTAGGTTTGCTTGCGACGGATTCTGTTCCAAATTTGTTTTTCTTCTTTTTCTTTGCTTAAAAATAGGATTCTGTTACCCCTGAATATTTCTACGAAATATTCCGGTTTTTATTGATTATATTGTGTAAATTGTTGGATTTGAGATTCCAATTCAAGTAGTAAAGGTTGACGATTTCTTTGTTTAATTGAAACCGTAATTTTCTAAGTTGATATCTGTAATTTGTTATCTGTAATCACATTAATAAATAGTTGATAAGTGGAATAACATTGGGTAATAGTTGTGACTCGTTCCACATGATTTATAATTTCGTTTTATGAATGTCGAGCAAGCGAGCTGTTTTGTATGGACGATTATGGGGTTCTTTGTGGAGGTAAGTCGAGCAACTTCAAAATACTACAATGGATATGACAATATGAAATTCTTTGGCCTTCAGATTGCAATACGTATTAATTCAAATGATTTTTTTTCTTTATCTGCATTTAATTAACTATACTATTAACTTTTGAGCGTTTGACATTCAACCAGTGTAAATTGAAGTAGAAGAGCGTGTTAAGAGTCTCTCAAGTTTCGAAGCTTGTGGGAAAACAATGCTTGCAGGGTTGATCAATGCCAATCCAATAGTATATGAGAAGCAAGAGCGCCGAAGTCGCAAGACACCTTCAGATGTAGATGAGTATGCTAGGGACCTCATTGACAAGGAAGAAATTTTTGATATCCTTTTTTTTTATCTCAGTACGATTTTTGTTGTTCTTTTTTGTTCTGTTAGTGGTACTGCTGTTGATTATGCTGTATCTATTCTGTTCTTATGATATTTTCAGTTGCACATGTTTTGTTAATATTGTCTGATAAATTGTCATCCAGGTATGATTTCTTTGAGGATCTTTTTCCTTCTGGACCTCCTTTTTATGGATTACTAGTACTTCCTTCTATTAGTTGTTCCTACTATTGTGTTCAGCACTGCAAGCTATTAGTGAATTGAAAAAAGAATCATATCTACCAGAAAGATGCATACTACAGTCAATGTAAAAAGTCTTAATTTAAACTTGTTTCATTAAGACGTAATTTCTCTGGATTCAGTTCTTTTTTGTTTGTAGCTTTTCTAGTAGTATCTTACAAATGATAAGTGAACTAGGGGTCCTAATTTGTCTCTCTTTTTTGTTTGCATATTGAAGGTTAGTTGTTGCTTTGGAATGAGGCACTGGATACATTTTCTTTTTCCTGTGGTCTTCCAATTTCTTTTAAGTAGATGCTCTGGATTAAATAGTTGGATAGAAGCATGACTTGCATCAAACTTTACCATCAGCTGTTAAGTGATCTGCACATTTGTCTGTCTTCTTCGTGGCCTAAAACATGGTGCCTAAAACATAGGCCTCATTTGTTTATATGACTTTAACTTCAACTTCAATTCTGCACAAATTTTCGTACATCATCATTATTGTACAAATTTTCATATATATATAAACTTTTATCTCATAATTTATTATATAGTTCTAACATCGTTTGTAAAATTACTCTTTACAGTTTTTAGAGCTAAAACTAGAGTTGAAGTTAAATAAACAAATAAATACATACTGTTCACTTTTAACATTTCAAGTGTTAGGGCCTGTTTTTGTTTTTTGATAATTATCTTATACCAAGCGGTTTTTCAGATAAGGATATCTGGTCAAGTTAGGTCTGGTATTCTGTGACACTCATTTGCAAAGTTTGATATAATTTTGTGAAAACCTAGTTGCTTCTTTTTCAGTCGTTCCTTAACAACATTCTTACATCATATCAGAGATATAAAGGACCCTGAACATCCTTATTCTTTGGAAGAATTAAAAGTTGTCACTGAAGATGCAATTGAAGTCAATGATGAAGGAAACCATGTTAGGTAAATGTTGTTTTCCCTCTTTGCTGTACTCTATTTCATGGTTTTCATGATAGAGTTTTCACTTTATGACCTTGAATTATGGTTGGCTTCAACTGTGTACCAATTTCTTTTACAGGGTTACTTTTACTCCCACGGTAGAACATTGCAGTATGGCTCAAGTCATTGGTCTTTGTTTACGTGTGAAGCTTATGCGCAGTCTTCCATCTCGTTTTAAGGTAATAATGGGGAACCTTAGGACTTGTGATCACAGTTTTTCATCTCAAGTACCTCTGATATTCATTCCATAGACATAGCATGTCTATGATGAATTTGTACACTGCAGATGGGTCAACTTTCTATGGCATTGTTCTTATATAGATGTTGGAACATTTTTTAATTTGATTTTTTTTTTCAACAAATATTAGGTGGCATTTGTTCCACTGTTTGTGTGTTATTTCTAATTTTCTTGTAGCCGTGATCATTTTTACATCACTTGTTGGTTTTTGATTCTTGAAACATGATCTCTAGGTGGACATCCGTGTCGCACCTGGAACTCATGCGACTGAAGCTGCAGGTACACACAAATATATCTTAATTCACTCTCTCGCTGTTGGTAGTAATTTTCTGATTTTGTTTTAATATTGTTATAAATGGTTGTGCAGTAAATAAGCAGTTGAATGATAAAGAACGTGTTGCAGCTGCACTGGAAAACCCTAACTTGCTAGAAATGGTGGATGAGTGCTTGGCGTCTTCATATCAATATTAAAGTTTTATCTTTCAACAATGTCTGGATGACAATTCTAAACCGGCATGATCAGATATCAGAGCAAAGCTAGAATTGTGGGAGCTTTTCCAAAATCACCTTGTGGAATGATAGATGACCAATGTAGCTACCCGAAGTCATGTACTTCGACCTATACCTGAACGTATTATTACATCGGTTTTATTTATTTTCAATTTCTTTTAATTCTTAAAATCACTTTTAACATTATTATTATTATATAAATTTTAACGTATATTATTATGTAAATTTCAATCATCTCACTTTACCTCGTAAACAAACACACATTTCATTCTTGATTATCTTGTATTATTCCGAATTGAATAAACTTGTATCACAGATGCTATTTATATCACATCAAATCACGATCATATTAATATAAATTAAACGAATCGTAATTAAATTATGTCAAATCATGATCGTATCGATCCGACGGTACGAATAAATATCAGGCTGGTTCGATGACATCATTATAACTACTAATGAAATTTGACGCAAGGACGACGAAATACACCGTAAATTACATATGTCACAGTATTTTTTAATATTATTTATCAAATAATTTTAATATTTTATATTAAAAATTATATCAAAATACTTACATCAAAAATTATATAATTTTTTTAAAAATAACACGACGTAGTTAAAAGCCAGCAGAATGGATGGTGACTATAACCGCACCTCCCCATAAAAATACGTGAAAAAATTAAATCCTTGGTCCACCTAAGATAAAATATTTTGCACCTACGGTTAGTGATAGATGTCAACATTCTCATGGTACAAATTAAGAATTCGTTTAAAGATGATGTTTAGGTAAATTTTTATTATATAAAGAAATATTTTAACAAATAATGTAATAAGAGTGAAATTTTTTATTGTAATTGTCTGAAAAAGGAATAGAAAGAAATTTTTTAACAATGAGAATTATATTGGTATAAAAAACGTAAACTTCTTCTGACTTACCTAATATTAGATTTTGTCGAACAAAATCTAACTCTTTTTGATTAAGAGAGATCTAGGATGCAAGATTGCTAGCTAATTGGCCGATCTCGAGTCTATATGTATACTGTAGTGCTTTTCAGGAGAGGAAAATCTATATTCTCTTCAAAATTTAGGTTAAAGAAAGAAAAATCTTCTTCTATATAAGGTCATCAAAAATCTTTATGTTCAATGTTGTGAAAATATTCACTAGTCCTATATCAATTTTCGCTCCCTATCCAATGCTCAACGTCCTCGTTAGGTGTCTCAACCCATTGCACCACATGCACCAATGGCTACTCTGATATGCATGTAACTCGTGGCTACCAATCAGTTGTCTGTATTTAGTAGGTTCTAACATTTTTTCTGCAGAGCTGCTAAACTTCAGATTGCTCTCCATAGGTGTACAGGCAGGTTTACAGCCAAGTAAGCCATAATTATCTAAAAGATCCAATGTGTATTTTCTTTGGGAGAGGAAAAAGCCTTGTTCAGACTTTGCTATTTCCAATCCTAAGAAATATCTCAATGGACCCAAATCTTTAATACCAAAATGCTTTTGTAAATGTTGTTTTACTGCATTTATTTCTTTTGGATTATTTCCAGAAATGACTATGTCATCGACATAGACAAGTAAAACAGTAAATGTATTATGATGGACTTTTGTGAATAATGAGTAGTCAGCCTTTGATTCCTTAAAATTCAATTCCTTTAAAACACTAACTAGTTTAGAAAACCACTATCTAGAAGCTTGTTTTAATCCATATATGAATTTCTTTAATTTTCAAATAGGGTTCTTTAAATTCTCGTTTTGAATAAAACCGGAAGGTAATAACATATAAATCTCTTCATCTAACTCTCCATAAAGAAGAACATTATTGACATCAAGTTGATATATATTCCAACTATTAATGGCAGCAAGGCTTAAAAGAATTCTAATAGTAGTATGTTTGATTACAGGTGCAAAGGTCTCATTAAAATCAAATCCTTCTTTTCGATTAAAAAGCCTTTTGCAACCAATCTTACTTTATATCTTTCAATGCTACCTTCTACTTTATATTTTATTTTGAAAACCCACTTACATCCTATAGGTTTTCTAGTGGAAGGAAGTTCAACAATTTCCCATGTTTTATTTTTATCTAAGGCATTCAACTCATTCTTCATGGCTTGAATCCATTTTGTATCCTTTATTGCTTCATCATAGGTATTGGGCTCAGTTGGCTTATTTATATTATCTATAAAACCTTTATAAGAATTAGATAATTTGTGATTGGACACATAATTAACTGTAGGATATGCAGATCTTTTTGAGTTGCATATGTAATCCTTAAGGTAGTTTGGAGGTTTATGCTCCCTAGAAGGTCTTTCAAGACAAATAATGTCATCATTTCCATTATCTGAGTGGTGTAGATCTAATTCATTATCAGAAGGATCGTTATTAGTAACATGTGTAGGTTGTTTGTTTAAAAATAAATCATCATAATGGTTTAATTGATGATTACAATTCTCATAATCAGTAGGACGATCAATTTTAAAAGGAAAGGTGTCTTCAAAAATTCTTTATTGTCTATATCATACAACCTATATCCCTTTTGTCCTAAAGGATAACCAACAAGAATACATTTCTTAGATCTAGATGAGAACTTATTTGAGGGATTAAAAACAGTTGCATGACATAAACAACCAAATTTTTTTATATGAGCATGATTGGGAGTTTGTTCAAATAAAAGTTCATATGGAGTTTTGAAATCAATAGCAGATGAAGGGGTTCTATTTATCAAGTAGCAACAAGGACACAACAACCCTAAAAATGTAAAGGCAGAAAAGCATGAAATCTTAAAGCTCTTGCAATTTGAATGATTTGCTTATGTTTCCTCTCAACAATACCATTTTGTTGAGGTGTGTATGCACAAGAATGTTGATGCAAAATACCATAATCAATTAGAGTTTGCTGAAATTCTTTAGAAAAGAATTCAGTTCCATTATTGGATCTGAAAATTTTAATAACTTGCTTAAATTAGTTTTTAATGATTTTAAGAAAGGCTTTAAATATATGTAAACTTTCAGATTTGTTTCTCAAAAGATAGACCCAAGTAGCTCTAGAATAATCATCCACAAAGATAATAAAATAAGAGAAACCATCAATGGTGGGTATGGAGAATTTTCCCCAAATATCACAATGGAGCAAATCAAAGCATTTTTTGCTTCTAGATGTGCTGTTGGGAAAAGAATATCTACTTTGTTTAGACATGGGACAAATATCACATTTAAAAATAATATTTTGATTGTGATTGTAAAAATGCGGATGCTTCATAATGTCAAGACCAATATGGCCTAATCTAGCATGCCAAAGTTTAAAACTATCATCATTATTTATAGAAAAGTTAGAAAGTGTACTATGATTTTGTAACAGCAAAAAAACTCCATTAATTTCTTTCCCCCATCCAATCATTTTGTTCTTGATCAGGTCCTGGACAAAACAAATGTTAGATTGAAAAATAACCTTACAATTTAAATCATGATTTAACCTACTAACAGAAATTAAATTGATTTTAAAATTTGGAACATATAAAACATGTTTCAAAGTAATTTCAGATGTTAGATTAACAGTTCCCTTATATTTAATATCAATTTTATTTCCATTAGGTAAGTGGACAGTCATATGGAAAGAAAGTTCTTGAAGATTAATAATTTGATCTTTATCATGACACATGTGTTCAGAGGCACCTAAATCAATCAATCAAATGAAACTACCTAAAGAATTGATCATACCTATAGCATTACCTGTAGTCGGATCATTCTGTTGAATGACGTTTAGGAGCTTCTAGTATTGCTCCTAAGTAAATGTAAGGTTCTTTGGTACAAATGCATTTGCTTCAACTTTACCCTTATTGTTTCCTTGTTGAACAGGACCAAGATGAACCTTATGTAACTTGTGGCTAGGTG
Source organism: Amphibolis antarctica (assembly GCA_024699675.1). NCBI lineage: Eukaryota > Viridiplantae > Streptophyta > Magnoliopsida > Alismatales > Cymodoceaceae > Amphibolis > Amphibolis antarctica. The sequence goes on from JAMKPZ010000798.1 coordinate 56,861, forward strand.
GGAAACCCAAGATCCAAAAACACTTTTCTGTTGTATGGCCAAGTCCCTCACAATGAGTGCATGTAGGTCTAACCCTTTTAGCATTTTTGTTGTTGGTAGAAACATCTTTCTTGGGATTAAAAGTTTTCTGTTTAAAAACAGCCATAGCAGATGAGTCAACTTGTTTAAAAGGGTTACTAATTTCTCTTTGTTTTTCTTCTTGAAGAAGAAGAGAGTGAACATGACTAATGGAAGGTAAAAGATCCATTAAGAGAATAGTTCCCCTAGTAACGGAATAGGTATCATTTAACCCTAACAGAAACTGGAAAACTTTTTCTCTCTATTCATGTTCAACAAAATTTTTCATTCCACCACAATCACAAACAGGTAAAGGATTCAAGTCAGATATTTCATCCCAGAATACTTTCAGTTTAGTAAAGTAAGCTAAAATACCAAGTTGATCTTGAGTAAAAGTATATATCTCTCGTCTAAGTTGAAAAAGGTGAGAGTTGTTACCCTGACCAAACCTATCTTTAATATCCCTCCAAATCTCACTGGTCCTATCAGAATATTCAACACTAGCAACGATATCATTGTTAAGAGAGTTAACGATCCAAGAATGAACCAGATCATTGCATCTTGACCACTATAAATACATTTCCGGTTCTTAGAGAGGATCCAACACATTTACAGTCCCATCAACAAATCCAAGTTTATTTTTCATGTTAAGAGCCTTGCTCAAAGCATGCATCCAACTCAGATAGTTGTTTCCCTCAAGAGTCTTACAAATGATTTTAATAGAGGGAAGATCACTCGAATGTATGAAGAAAAGACTAGAAGAATCAACAATAGGAACATCCGTATTTTCTTTGGCCATAGATGAAGCAAAAAATAGAAAATAGACGAAGAGAGAGAAACTAGGGTTTTATCTGATGTCGCGAAGGGGTTCATGAACGGGAGTAGTGCAGCAAAGAAGACGAAGAAAGCTCAAGTCACTGTCGAAAGCAAGGAGGATGATCACAGCCAAAGATCACCATGATCGTCGAAGGCCAGAGGGTCAAAAGAGATTGCTGCTCGAAAGGGAAAGGGAAAGGGAAAGGGAACCTACTCTGGTACCATGTGAAATGAAAAAGGCAAAAGAACCGATGATCTTATCATTGGTTTTAATATGTATTTATATTGATATTCTGTTGTAACAAAAAAAACAGTTTTGGGAAGATTACAAAAAACCCCTTGAAGATTACAAAATCCCCTTTTAAATACATGAAACAAAAAATAGAGCTAAGACATTAATTTTCGCAAAAATCTTCACAAGAGGAGAGCTTGTGTCACAATGGAGCACTACATATACATACATATATATATATATATGTATTTCCATATTTGTACGTAAATCAAACCATATACAAATATGGTAGCTAAAACTATATATTCTAGCTGCATAAATATTTGAATTTTTAATTATGTTAGATTCTATTATACGTACAAATTAATACTTTAGGGTGTGTCAAATTCTATATATTTTACACAAATACTAGAATTTTTTGGACTTTTCAACATGCAAAAATATCTCCTATGAAATTTGCATCATGTCATTTTCATTTCTCATCAATTTTTAAATTCTCGTCATTTCTTTTCATGTCATTTTCGCACACACAAATGTACCCTAAAGTATGACTCAAGATCAATTAACAATGGAAAAATAAGATATCATAATATAAGAGTTTAAGGGTGTGTTTGATAACAAGGTGTTCCAATTTCAAATACTAGCCATAAAGAGTTGAAAGTTGATGTTGGTCGTCGGATTGAAGTTTTCTATCAACTAGTGTGTGATTAAGTCTTGTTAATATATAAATAAAGTTAAACTTCACAATGAATTGTAAGATAAAAACTTGTAAATAAGGATTTGTGTAGAATTAAAATTAAAATATCGTTACCAAATAAAACTTAAAACTTCTGCATTTTGAACAATTTGAAGATTATTCAACATTCTCTTCTACATGCCGGAACAACTTCACTTTGGTGTTTCTCTTTGGACAAAAAAGATTTCTACTCTAATTACTATATATCATTAAATCATTGCAGTAATTTACAAAACATGAAATTAGATCTATACAGTAAAATATTATTTAAATTATTAAATATTAACTTATTTATTTTTAAAATAATACTTTCATTTATTTTTTATTTGACAAAATATTTTTTTTAACTATTTTTTCACGTCCAAACATCCAAAAGGTACATCTGCATATGGTTTCCGACGTGGACACATGACGTGGAATCCACGGAGGTGATGTCAACGTCGACACTGCTATCCGACGTGTTGATTTCATCTTTTCGGTTGATAGAGAGGGGGGGATAATCAACAAGCTGTCGTCCACTTATGCAACGATGAAACATACATCCACCTTTCCTTCTTTTCTCTTTCTCTGTCTCTCGCAACAACATTGACGTTTATCATCGTTGAAATGGTAGTTCGATGGTTGTTCAGTTTTTTTTTTTTCAGATTTTAGATTGTATTTGGTAAAAAAAATTATGAAGTGATTTTTTAGTTATAATTATTGTAAAAGATCTGTAGATTTTTTTATTGTAGATTTTTGTGAAGTGTTATTAAAAATTATATTGAAATTAATATTTTATTGTAGATATTTTTTTATGTTTGATAAATTTCCGTAAGAATTTAATGTTACATGGTAAAAAAATTAATAGATTTTTTTTACACCCTTAGAAGTGGCCCCTTTGCAAGGTAGTAAGGTATTCTAGTTACATGTTTTGTTATTAAATAAAATTAAACTTCACAGTAAATTAATTACAGCTAGATAGAAACTCATGCATAAAGATTTGTTGTTTGATGACGATGATACGTAAAAATTCATGTAAATGTAAAATTAAAATTAAAAGATCGTAACCTTAAAAACCTTAGGAGTTATTTGTACATTTTAGAAATCAAAGAAAAAGAAAATTTAAAATTTTATTTTTTATTGAAATATTAAAAATCTAGAATATTTTTACTTTTTTAAAAATTAAATATATTTTTCTTAAATTTTCATAAAATACATAAATAGTCTTATAAATTTTTTATTTCTAAATTTTTAATATTTTTAAAATTAATTTTTTTTAAATTCAAATCCCCTTTTTGATACAAAACTCCGCAATACAACTAAACACTACTGCAACAGCCGGCAGGCATGATCTTCTCACTAACTTGTACTCTACCACTTCAATTTGGCGTCGTTGCCACTTGCCAGCACATATATATATATATATATATATATATATAAAATTGCCAGCTGCCGTTGCTTTACCTTTTTGTTCAAAGTTGGCGTCTTTTCTGTGCACGTGGCTGCCGGTTCCCGCCAACAATATGTATACAGAATTTCTTTAAAAAAATTAGGTTTAGTTTGTTTTCGATTTTTTTTAATTTTAAAAATTATTTATAATAATAATATTATTATATAAATTTTTAT
>JAMKPZ010000799.1:0-58289 GCA_024699675.1 Amphibolis antarctica
AACCTGGTGATCACATTTTATATGGTTGCCTTTTTTTTTGAAGTTTTATTTATCAATTATCGTACTTTGTGATGACCACTTATTTGCTATTATTTTAGTGCATCTCAGTCTTACCTTGAATAAGTTAATGAAAGGTCAGCCTCTAATATTTTTATTCATAAATCAAAGCTCTTGCCATTTGGTTTGACATTTTTCTTTTTTTAAAAAAAAGCTTTTTCTGCCTCTATAAAATTACAAAATAGTGTTCTTCAGCCAATGAAAACACTTTCGCATCTCAAGTAACTTCATTTATATTTTTTCAGAGAAGCTGAATCAAAAGTCTACAATGCAATTCTTCCTTTAGTTCCTGAAAGATTATGCATGGTGATAAAAGGGCATGCTTTTCTTGAGTACTCTTCTTTCTTGAGCCTTATTTCGAAGACTGAAAATGCTCGACTTTTAAATGGCATTGAACACCAGCACGGAAAACGGAGGTATTGCATTTAATAATTATATAACGAAAGGTTGATTTGATGGGGTATTTTATCTTGCTATTTATGTTTTATGGGGTGTGAGCCGTTCTCATCTTCCAAAAAATTAAATTATTAAATGTGCGCACATGCACTCCTGATCTCTTTTGAGGTGTGTACAGAATATTTGGAATTTGGCTAATGTTCATCTGGGTTCATTGTGTGGCATGTCTTTCTCAAAATTGCAGGGCTCGTGCTTCTCCGCATTACTTGAAATCATGCCCCCTTGCATTGTCATCTGAAGATGTGACATTATTAGCTCAACATTGCTGCTTTGGCAGGACAAGTTTTGAATAGAGAACGCAAATTCCAGTATTTCCTCTTGCTACGCCACTAGTTACATCTTCTCCCCCCTCCCGCCCCATGTACATAATTACACGGCTGGTGCGATTCCAAGCTGAACGTTGAATCTTTGGACGAAAGGACAAGGGGAGAGCACTCGAGTAAGAAAATATGATCGTATTATGACAATTATACGATCTCCTTGCATCCAAAAAGTAGAATATGTTTTTAATACTATAATCTCAGAGGTGGAAAACCATTGATCTTGTAAAGCTATTTTTTTAATTCAATTATTATAAATTAATTTCAATTATTAAGAAAAAGTGTAAAGTTTTGTATTTCTTCCGCTGAACGATAAGATGGTATTTCTGTAACTAAGGGTTGAGTGCAGCTGCAGGTAGCCGGTCATTTGGCAGAGTACGGATGCTACGGATGCCCACCACTCTATACACTACTGAAGTAACCATTCACTCGTCTGTCCCCGAAACAGAACACGATACACGAGATTCAACATCATTAGCAGCGTTTCGGCGTAACGTCCGTGACCTCTTCAACCTTTGTACCTTGTATAACTCCTGATATTTCTTTAGTTTGATAGAATTTTGAAGATTGTAAAAAAATAAACAAATACATATACACGTCACTGTATAATTCCTGATATCGCTAATTTTCGCTCTCTGCCGTGCATGCCCGAGAAGTGGAACCAGCAACTCGTACTGTGCGGTCCGTGAACTCTGGAGCCACAAGGAGTCCATATTGGCAAGAGTGAAAGGTGCATGGAGGGATGCAGCCATACACACGGCTCATTTTCTCGTACACATGGTAGTCCCCATTCCATCAACTTTACTGGCGGCTACACTATTGAAGTCATGAGGTAGTGAAAGACTCGTCCAATCATAGTCAATTCATTCAGTATCCTATGCGTTGTTGTTCCAGCGAGAGTGATAGGTTGGTGAAGACAATCCGAGTAGACTTGGACTCGAGGTGTTGTACGTTTGTAGGATATTTTGTTAAACACAGCAACATTCAATTAATCAGTTCAGAAAGATGTTATATTTTAAGGTTGTACGAGATAAAATTAAATACCGCTGACATTTATATTTTTTAAGAAATTATATAATTTATAATGTAAATTTTTGATATAATATTTTTACGTAAAATGTTAAAAGTGTTTGTTACCATTAATGTATATAGTTAGGAAATGACTTTTTCATGGAAGAGGGTTGCCTTTTTTCATGTTCATTTGTTTTTTTGCCGAACCTTAAAAGTTTTAACCGGGTTTCTATTATTTTTATCTTGAACGTAACCTAATGTTTTTCTACCCCTAACTTAAGAACTCTAGTAGAAATTATAGTATATACAAGAAGAGAAATTAATATCTATGTTAGTTAGATAAGTTATTAAAAAATTTAAATTTAATTTAAATTATTAAAAAAATAATTTTAATAAAATCACTAAAAAATATTTTCCTCGGAAAATACGCACCAGTGCCACTAGAGTGTATTCGTTGGTAACCACAGAAAGAGGCCTTTGAACAACTTACATCGTAAACATATATATAACACCAAGCACGACCACAGCACGGAAACAGTACTGGTGCGGTGGCCATCCATGGACTCCCTCTTTCCCCAATCCTCCAACCCAGGCAAGGTGGCCGTGGACGAGAAGTCCTCCCGGATCGACGGCCTACTCCACCCCTTCGAGCTCGAGGCCCTCAACTCTTGGTCCGCCACGGAAGCCGAGCTCCGTAAGGCCGCTACCGATGCCGACAGGTACAAGCGGGAGGCCGAGCACCACCTAGATTCCCTCGTCGTCGCCGCCATGGATGACTTCCACCGCTCCAGCGAGGAGATGTCCCGCCTCGTCCCACTCGGAGTCGCCGCCAGGAAGACGGCCCGGGGTCTTGGAACCGCCGCCACGGTTGCGTCCAAGAAGCGCGGCCTCTCCTCTTCTTCCTCCAGGGTTCGGCCCTGTTAGGCCTCCTAATTCGGTCGTCTTCCGATCATCCGCCGGCCGGAAGACGTCGTTCCAGGTCGCAAGTGTACTGTAGTCCGAGTCCGTGTGGGGACCAGTGCAATATATGTACATATTTATAAAAATATTTTTAGATGTATTTTCGTATTTTATCTAATTTTTTTAATGAAAAAATCTTAATAGATGTTACTTTGATTAAATTCAAAATTTTAATGTATAGTATATTCTACTATTAATTAATGAATTATAAAATTGGATTTTAATTTTTTTATTTTATTTAAAAAAGAGAGGTGTTTCTGTATGAATACCTTTCACGAAAAAAATTAATTTGATATTCATATCAAACATCGTTGTTGCCAGATGCGTCCACGCTGTTCGATTCCGGGTGCGTGCGTCCCAGAAAATGCATTCTTTCGTTTCCCGGATTTTCCCTTTTTTGGTTTGCTCTAAGGTTCTATTTATTTACCGATAATTATGATGTATTTTTATTTTTTATTATACATCGTAATATTTATTAAATAGTTTTAATTTTTTATATTAAAATATTTATATCGTAAATTATATATTTTCTAAAATAACGTAAATCTCACTCCATTTATTTATCTAACTTCAATAATTACAGAAATTGAAGATATTTCGTAAATAATGATAAAGTTATATAGTAAATTATGAGATAAAAATTTACGTATAAGAGTTTATACAATAATAATAACATATATAAGTTTGTGTAGAACTTAAGTTAAAACTAAAGTTAAGAAAACAAGTGAAATTTAATATTGTATTTGTTACTAAGACAAGGACATCATTTTTTCAATTATGATGTAATTCTTAACATAATATAATTATTACTTTTTTTAATTTATTCTATTTTACTTTAATTACCGTATATAACTAACAATATAATAAAAATTTCATCTCACCTCATTCACAAAAGAAAATTTTGAGTGAAAAATTCCCACTGCGTCATGTGCAGGTGTCACGTGCAGGTATGTATGAATGCATATATCTAAGTTTTGTTTTTTGTTTTTACTTCTTTTAATTTTTTAAATTGAGTCATTATTATTAAATAAATTTTAATTATTTAAATTATTATAAAAATTTAATTTCATTTATAAAATTAACTTTAAGTTCAATTTTTTTTTAACTCTTGTAGTTAAAAAAACTGTCTCCAAATAATTTATTTTAGAGACAAAATCTAGTAATTTAATGTTATTTATCAACCTTCCTCTTGTAACAACAATGAAGTTTAATTAACCAAATGCAACGATACATATAAATTTCATCAAAGTTTGGATCATATAAAATAACAGCGATTGTTAAATTAAACTCTTTAGTTATCACCTGTGATTACATGTGCAGCCCCAAAGTTTCATGCAATCCACTTTTTTGCTCTAAAATTATCCTTAAATACAATAGGGAGTAGTAATAATTGTATGATTGAGTTATCAGATGCTACAGCACATGTTATTTTTTTTAATTTTATTTAAGTTAATTAAATTTGTAGATAATGAAATAATTAATGTTTACTTAAAAAATAATTAAACAAAGAAGAAGAAAAAAAAATGAAAAATCAAAAATTCCATAAAAATAAAAAACTAAAATCTTAAAAATTATCTACAAAATCGGTATACATAGAGTAGATAATCATATCCTTCAGATTTCAAGAAGAAGTGACTGCTGTTAAAAAAAAAATATGGATAAGTAAAAAATCAAACCAAGTTAAAATTAATATTTTAAGATTTCGAAATTATCACCTTAATAAAAAAAATTTATTTACGAAGAAAAAAACCTACGGTCGACGTCCTTCGCCGCGGTGGTGTTCGGAAGGGTTTAGGGCTGGAAGATGGCGATGTGGGTGTTCGGCTACGGGTCTCTGATATGGAAGGCGGGATTCCGCTACGACGAGAAGCTCTTCGGCTTCGTCAGAGGATACCGACGCGTCTTCTACCAGGGTACCAACCACAACCAAGCGCATTTATTTATTTTTGGTTTTTTGGTTTTCTTCGATGAAGTCATTCATCCTCGAGCCCGTTCTCTCTCGCGTGTGATCGACGTGTCGTGTCGGTGTGACAGGTAGCACAGATCACAGGGGCACGCCTGCCTTCCCCGGCCGGACCGTCACTCTCGAACCCCTCACCGGTGAAGTCTGCGTATGTGAGCAATTGTTGGGAGGATTCTTTCCTTTCTGAGTTTGTGGCTTTTGTGCACCTTTTTGTTTTTTTTGAACGGCAAGATATTTGAAAATTTCTGAGAATGCTGATGTTTTTACGTGGATTCGAACTTAGGATTCCTTTACTCGATTGTGCTATGCCTTGTCTGTTTATGAGTTTTTTATTATGCATTTTCGTTTTTCACGCACTATAATAGTTTACATTAACATTTACCAAACAACTTTAACATTTTAGGTCATGTTTGGTAACAGAGTTTGGTGAGATTAAGTTGATGGTGCATAGTATTTTTATTAAATAAGATATGTGAATAGTAACTGTAGTAGTTTCTTTTACTGTAATATTTGAACGTGAAATGATGGAAATAATCTTACTTTTAACAATTTTTGTCGATTTTATAGGTTTATTTTCCTAGTATCAATTGTTTGACAAGAATTAGGAAAAATAGAATTGAGAAACGTGTCGTGTGGTGGAAAGTGTGAGCTCCCACCCCACTTCTCCTAATCTCATTTCCAAACATAAGCTTATACTAAAAATTCATATCAAAATATTTACATCATACATTATAGAATTTCTTAAAAAATATGAATCTCACTTTACCTAATTCTACTTCCTAAATAAGCACACCCATTGTCTAATGTCTCGGATGCCTTGTTGGAAATTCAAACCTTTGAGTTCTGAGTGAAAAAGAAGAAAAACGATGTAGCCGTAGTTTTTCTGGGAAGCTCTTCTGTGGGACATGTTTTTGCCTTTCCTGTTACTTATTCTATATTTACACTGCAACGGTTTTTCAACTTGTGTTGGTGGCCTTTTATTTCTTCAAATGATTAATGTGATTTTTGCTGCAATCGTTTTCCTATCTTTGCTTCACAAAATATTGTTTGATCCGACATGTTTTAGGTGACATGTAATCTGTAATATGCATAAAGGATGGTCAACTTGTAGCTTAGGTGATCAAATCTCTCCTTTAATTTGAAAATCTACTATTGGATGAGTTGCAGTCTGTCTTTATTGGTGAAGCCTCATTTTAATCTTCTGAAAGTGTTACACGAACATCAGAAAGCTATGGCCTCTGTAAGAGCCAACATTAGAATGACAACCAAATTTCCGTGATTCCATTATTGAAAGAAGCATGCTATGTTCCTTAGATACTATGTTAATTTCTGCAATATGAATGATTGCTTTCCGAGCAGTTATAGCTTACTACATGATTTTATCAAGGTTATACTATTGTGCATTCAGTTAACCTAATAGATTTTAATTATTTCCCAACAGGCCAACATTAATAGCAAGTTCTGTCTTTCTTTTATTTTGGATGCATAATTGACAAAAAAAATTTAAAAAAATAAATCGAGTATTTCTATGGTACCATGGTAACTACCAATTGGTGGTTATAAGTATTGTTTCAAATCCTATCATCCAAGATTTTAAATTGATGGTCAAAATTTAAAAGTTTTTGTACCCATGCTGTGCCATAGACATATTCATTGTTTTATTATTGATCCAAAGGGGGATTTGTGTTTTTAGAAATGGTTGGAAATCATGTGAAATAGTGGGAAATAATAGGTCAAAATTTTCGTCATTTCCTATCATTTCTCACTAATTCCTAAAGCACAAATCCCCCTCAAGATTTATTACTTATTCTTTTCAGCTGGAAGTTTTCAACAGCAAACCTGATCTACTTTTTTTTTATTTTAATTTTTGCAAAGCCTAGTGGGGAGTTGCTTACAAAATTTCAGAGGACAAGGAAAGGACTGCACTTGAAGTAAGCTCAGCACTGCCCACCTTTGTTCATCGATATTTATGCAACTAATTTGTGTAATTTTTGTATGCCTATTTTCTTGTTCCATGTTTTCTATGACAAAAATATTATTTACTTATGCTGATACCTAACTTTTGTCATCATCTCACTATATTCTGTTAAAGGAAGGATTCATCCCATTCTGATACAAGCAGCAAGGAATGATATTTAAAAACCGATTCCAAGAAAATAATAGCATTTTTGTTGGTACATAGATATTATGTTCTCTGGTTGTAAAAGCCAACTATGTTTTTTATTGTCATTTTTATTTAGCAGACTTCAGGGATGCCAGGTAAGTCAAAATATTGGCATTTTTCCCTTTTTCTTGAACATGCCCTTGTGTGCAACTTTCATACCTGAACGGTGATTTGTTCTGTAGTATTTAGGAGTGAGAGAAAAACAGTACGATACGAAGGCTTGTCTTGATTTCTTCACTGTAAGTTCCATTTTCCTTTTATGCATCTTAACTCATAGAACGATTAATATTAGTCATCAAACGAAAATGGACAACTGTTTCAGGACCCAGCTTCTGAAAGCCCTGCCGTGCCTGGAGTACTAGTGTAAGTTTTAGAGTAGATGATCACTGGGACCAAAGGACGTTATACGTTCTTTTGTCCTTCACATATGTTGTTAATATGTGTTTTTTTGCAATTTAGGTATATAGCTTCACCAGATAAGAACGTGAATGTTAACTACTTGGGACCTGCCTCACTTGAAGAAATGGCAAGGTGCAATACCTTTTCATCACATAGCTTTCCTTCACCTGCTGTTACCTTCTTTATGAGTTATGTTCTCCTTTGTGTTCAGACAAATCATCCATGCCGAAGGCCCTTCAGGACCCAATAGAGACTACCTTTTCCAACTCGAAAAGGCCCTTATTCACAGTGGTACATATCTACACATTTTATTGTTCTCCTGGTATTGGATGGGCTCAATCATATCTTTTCGTTGTTCGACTTCTATCATTCTATTCAGGATGTATTGATATGCACGTCAAGGAACTCGCAGATGCTGTGAGAAAAATTCTCTCTGAGATGAAACTTGCCTCCGTCTCCGACCACAACTGTGTTGGATGCTAACACAAGCCCAACTCTTCCTGATTCAACATTCATCTATTGTTGTAGTGTTTTGTTGGCTGAGACTGATGAGATTTTTATACATGGTGGGTTCTCCATTTGAGGAGCTTGATGAATAACACATTGATTCAAACACGATTTTTGGTTTGGAGTTTACAAATTGCAGTCACGGTTGTAAGTTTCATAATTAATAAACTTGGAGGTGATTGTATGCCTTTATTTGCAGACTGAAAAGATTGGCTATTGTAAGCTTCTTCTTCTTCTTCTTGTTTTTTTTTTTTTAAAGGAATGGCATCTCGGCTCAAGTGAAGACTGTATCGAATTCTATAACAATAGATGTAAAGATTAAATAATTTTTCATATGCTTATCCATGCTAATCTCTGATGTATCAAATAATTTTTCAGAAAGTTACGGTGGTGTGGCATTCTGAGCAACATTCTTTATTAATTGACCCTAAAATTCTTTATGCAATTTTTTATGTTGTATGATACATAATATAATGTAAGATGTTGATTGTACCAATGAAATGTTTATGCATTCGAAAAATGTCGAAAAACAAAGTTAGGAATTTGGCGAAGATTCATAAAAAAATTGAAGTAAAGAAAAACGATTTTTTTCTTCTCTTCAGTGATAAGAAACAGCGTACTAAAATTAATCTGTAATATTATTTCCTTTTGAATGATCACATGGTTTCTGGTAGACCTTTACGATCGTCTGTTTAATTTTAATTTTAATAACTATAAAAATTGAAATTAAAAGTAATTTTACAGACAATATCAAAATTACATGGTAAATTATAAGATGAAAATTTATGTATAAAAATTTACGTGATGATGGTGATATATAAAAATTTACGTAAAATTGAAGTTAAAGTTAAAATTAAAAAAATAAACAAAACTTTAATAAATTTATAACATGAATGAAGGGAGATACTAAGAGTCAAGTGATTAACGACAATAATTAGCAAATGAGTGAGGTAGGCATGTGAAGCGGAGGAAGAGGAAAAAAATATGTAGCTGAGATTTTTAATGAAACTAACCTCTTTGGACGTCTATATTAAATGAAATACGAAGAGGTGCGTTTTTTTAAAAAGAATTATTATTTTAAGATAATTTTACTGTAAAATTTTAAATTTAAGATTACAAATTTTAGTAAGAGATTTTTTATTTTATTTTATTTTTTTAAAAAATATTATTCGTTAGTGCAGTTTCAAATAAATTTTAAATATATTTTTTTCTCAAAAATTAAAAAAAGAAAATTTCGAAAAAAAAATATATTTATTTATTCAACTTCAACTTTAATTTTAATTTTAATAAGTTAAAGTTAAAAATAGTTTTATAAAAAATGTTATAATTGAAATAATAAATTTATATAAAATTATAATATAATATAAAATTTTATATCGTAATAATAATATATAAAAATTTATATAAAATTAAAGTTAAAATTAAAATTAAGAAAATAAATATGGATAAATTTAGAAATAAAGGAATTTATAATTGGAAAATGACATGTGCCACAAAAGTGTCAGTAGAGTAATTTTTTACGATTTAAATTAAATTTAATTAACTATACGAAATTATTTCGTATGGTTGCAGGATAACTATATAGATTAAATATTTATAACTTTTTTATATATAAATAATTAATTAAATTTAAACTAAATTATCTAAAAAAAAGATAATACCGTAGCGACCACCGGAGAATCCGTTGCCTTTATAATTATATACACGGCGAAAGTAGGGCTTTCACACGAAAGCAACAGGGCAGACTCGACGGGCGGCAGCGGCGGAGGGCCAGTCCGCCCAATTACGATGGCGTCGTCGACGCCACAGTCGCTTGAACTGCTGTTGCTGCAGTTCCTGATGCCGGACAACGAAGCGAGACGCCAGGCGGAGGACCAGCTAAAGCGGCTTTCCAGGGACCCTCAGGTGATTCCTGCCCTCGTCCACCATATGCGGACCGCCAAGACACCCAACGTCAGGCAACTGTCCGCCGTCCTATTACGCAAGAAGATCACCGGACACTGGGCGAAGCTGTCGCCGCATATGAAGGGCTCCGTGAAAACCGCCCTCGTTGATAGCATCACCCTCGAACACAGGTACGCTCTTGCGATTGTAGCAGCTGGCTCACCTGGATAGTTCCTGTTTCCATGAAGTAAAAGTTGCGTGCCTTTGGTTTGAAGATTCTAAAAGAAATTTTTGGAGGTACTGAGGAGTTCATGAGGGCAGATAATTCTATACGATGGAGTGATGCCATTAGGGGAACCAATTGAATTAGCTAGAAGCGAAATTCAATAACTGCAGAAGTGAGCAGCATACTCACTGGTTAAATTCAGCGGAGTTGTTTACGTTGAGATCTATTTTCTGTTTGAAGGGTGTAAATTTGTAATGTGGCTGCAATGTGGTGATGTGGCTAGTTGGTTGCCTTCGACATCACTTGCCACTCCTTGATTTGCTATTCTGCAATGACTGCCTCTTATCATGGAATGACGCTATAAATGCCCTCATATAAGTGCACTCAGTATACTTAATGCTGATTAGCTCTCTTGTACTCCTCACTTGATCTCTGTTTCAAAAAACGTAAAAAAAAGTTTGACGCCATTAAAAAGGTTTTGGAACAAGAAGGGTAAAAAAATGTGTGTGTGTTAACGAGAGAAATGAAATGAAATTATATATTTATGGGAGATACTTAAGGCTACCCTAATATATAGGTATCTAATAACTCATGTAACCACAAGACATAAATAAAGTTTTTTTTCTAAGAATATCAAGCCGGTATTGCATGAATCACAAATTTCTGTTCTAGACTGTTAACATGTGGTGTCAGTGATGAAGTTTTTTCCTAAAGAGTGAAGATTCATTTAGAAGACAGAATCAAATGAAATATACTCACGTGACATTGAACTGATTCGCAGATCAAGTATATTGTTTCATCAACTTGGCCATTTCAATTTCCTCATAGAGCATTTTCCTATTAAAGTGGACATTGCTTTTTATACAAACAAGAAGAATCTGATTTATGATCTTACCATGTGGGGTTGACCAGGACATTTTTTCTTATATTAAACTGTTCTCCATTCAGTTCCCTTGACAGATGTTTACTGACAGATATGTGTGCTTTGTGTTTCTAAATGGTAGTTGTTTCTTCTCCATCTGGGTGTGGGTCTCATATTGCCATTTCTTTTGTAGCCCTCCTGTGAAGCGGGCAAGTGCTAATGTTGTTAGCATTATTGCAAAATATGCTATCCCAGCTGGAGAGTGGCCAGAGTTATTGCCATTTCTTTTTCAATGCAGTCAAAGTCAACAGGAAGACCATAGGGAGGTGAGTACTTATATGAAACATTCTGTTCTTGCTATCTTAAATATTTCTCACCTCTGTGGTTATGCTGTCTAATGATATTAATGTTGTTTGGGAAATGGTATCTTTTTTTTTTTTTAAAAAAAATGCCATTCTTGTAAACTTTACTGTTACAATGATAAGTTGAATATTTTCCATGACCATTCAATTTTTTTTTTTTATGTGGTTCTTGGCAAGTCGGTAGTTATCTGCCTCACTAAATTTTTGTTGAAGTTTTTTTTATGAATTATACATGTTTTCCTTAATGTGAAAAGCTTAATTTGGAACTTTCTATGAGAAATTTATATTCTAAACTAGCCATGATTTCAAAACAAACAAATTTAGGAGGGTGACAGTCCAACCATTTTAGTGCCTAATTTATCAGCCTCATTTCGAACTTTGTGCTGGGCATTTTTCATTATGTAACTAGGACAAATTGTAGTTATCATCTACCATTTTTCGAAGAGACCATCTATTCTTTTATTTGGTTGTTCCTAACATAACACAGTTCTAAGCCTTGGAATTTAAAGTACAATCTCTAAAACATTGTTCTGCAAAATTGTTTTACATTTGAAGTAATATAAAGGAAACTTTTGTTTGTTTCTTTTTGCTCTTTTTTATCCCACAACATCAATCAGCTGTTTTTGAACTTGTATTTCTGTTGATATGTTAGGTGGCGTTGATCTTATTCAGCTCCTTAACTGAAACAATTGGGCCAACTTTTCAATCCAATCTTACAGCTTTACAACCAATTTTGTTCAGATGCTTGCAAGATGAAAGCAGTACCCGAGTTAGAGTTGCTGCTCTCAAGTAAGCTGAAGTTCTCTCCATGGAATGACCATTTTTTTTCTGCATTTTTTTTTCTTATTTTCATCTTTGTTAATCAGGGCAGTTGGTTCTTTGGTTGAGTTCATCAATAATGGTGCAGATGTGGTAAGCTTATGGAAACATTTTTTTTTTCGAGAATGGGAACATTTATCTGTCATTCCATTATTTTTCTTTAATGCAGTATAACTAAGCAACAGAGTAGATTTTTGTTGTGGTATGGTACTTACTGATAGAGTGTCACTATTCTTTGTTCTTGACATTTGAGATACTTCTTAGCACTTAGCTGCTAGTTTTTTTCTTTGATCTGAAGGTCCTTCAATTGAATTTTGACAGAAAATTTGCATGAATTCTAACAATTTTGCATGCAAGCTAACCAATCTCACCATGTTTTAGCTTAGGAAAATTGAATTTGTAGGTAGAGAAGAGAAATTTGCATTAACCTCATAAAACTAGGGTTACAACGTTTTTATATGAGGCACATATGGATATCCATTTAAATGGATATCTGTTTACCTGACACATACGCAAAAACTATTATATCTTACACTTCTCAACATTTAGGTAAATTTTCAAAAACCCTTACAAACCTTTGGTAAGCATATCTGTAAGTTGATTTGGAGATTGAGTATAAGATGCTGATATAATGCCCTTGATCACCATGTGCTCAAAAATTACAAATCATGTCATGAAATTTTAAAACAAGCAATCAATAATGCTAATATAAAAATAATTGAAATAATTTTTTTGATATTTTCGAAGTTATAAACACAATATACTTCGAAATTAGAGTACTAGAGTACCAGAGTACAAGATTTTTTTTCAAATATCTTAATAAATATTCTTTAAAAAAAACTTTGTAACTTGGTTATTCTTGTCTAATAAGAATAAAATTTATCCTTTGTCAAGAAAGTATTGACTTCATCAAATCTCAATAAAATGTGGAATCCATTGGCTTAAGATCCTGCTGCTCTTGTTCTGATCCAGATTGTAGTATTGTTGATGAATTGCCGCTCATATCTTTCTCTTCAATGCATGTATCCCGCCATGACATTTGAGTTTATGGTATTGATTTGGTGGCAAGTTTATGAGAAAACCCATGGGCCATAGGCGGACGTTGATAAGCCAATGCAATAAGCATGTAGATCCCTTGAGATTTTAAGTGGGACTGCTCAGGAGGATGGTAGTGGTACAAAGGCTGGTAGGGAGGTCGTTAGGCAGGTTGGTGGGAAGAATGTTGGGGAACCTCTTCTTGTGACACTGGTTGGGTTGAGGATAATTAAAAATAGAGATGAAGGTGTAGGATAATGTTGCCATGCTGTAGGATAATTAAAAATAGTTTTTTGTGCATGGAAATCGGTGTATATCATCTTCTCAATCTTATATTGATGGGATCTTAACTGCTTAGTCCTTCAGCATGTTTTTCAGTTTAATACCCTGCTGATTGCAAACCAAGTGGCTTTATTAACAACTTTCCTCAGGTGAAGTTATTCCGTGAGCTTGTTCCAGCCATATTGAATGTATCCAGGCACTGCCTAACAACTGGTGAAGAGGATGTGGTTGTAATTGCATTTGAAATATTTGATGAGCTTATTGAATCTCCGATGCCTCTTCTTGGTGATTCTGTGAGATCCATTGTGCAATTCTCACTTGAGGTGTGCTCAAGTCCAAACTTGGAAATTAATATACGACATCAGGTAAATGAAAATGAAGCAAATTTTTCAAGTTTTTGTTTTTTGGTTCTGAAAATTTAATTTTCATGAAATTTTTTTTTGGTCTTCTCAGGCTATTGGAATCATATCTTGGATTGCAAAGTTCAAAGCTAAATTTATAAAAAAATACAAGCTGGTCATACCTATTCTACAGGTCATGTGTCCTTTGTTTACAGAAACAGCCCCCGGATGTGAAGATGACGACCTTGCTGTTGATAGAGCTGCTGCTGAGGTCATAGATACCATGGCCCTTAATCTTCCAAGGCTTGTTTTCCCACCTGTTTTTGAATTTTCCTCCTTGAGCATTCATCATATCAATCCAAAGTACCGTGAAGCTTCTGTTACAGTATTGGGTGTGGTCTCAGAGGGCTGTTTTCAGTTTTTAAAAGAGAAGTTGGAACATGTTTTGCGTATTGTTTTGGAAGCTTTGAAGGATCAAGAACAAATGGTGAGAGGAGCTGCATCATTTGCATTAGGCCAGTTTGCGGAATATTTACAACCTGAGATTACATCTCATTATGGAATTGTCCTTCCGTGCATTTTGAATTCTCTTGAGGATGCATATGATGGTGTAAAGGTATAAAAATATGTAGTTGAATTCAATAGCACCAAAATATAGGATGACATCTAATCTCTTCTGTCTTTGTTGTGTAGGAGAAATCATATTATGCATTGGCTGCATTTTGTGAAAATTTGGGCGAAGAAATACTCCCCTACCTTGATCTTTTGATGTCACGATTAATAACAGCTCTTCAACATAGTTCTCGCAACCTTCAAGAGACCTGCATGGTCATGCCATTCTCAATGCATAATTAGATATTTAATTTTGAATATCTAATCTTACTAGGACTTTTCATCTATGGTTAAAAGTATGGTTATATGGTTTGCAGTCAGCAATTGGCTCAGTAGCTGAAGCAGCAGAGCAGGCCTTTATACCTTATACCGAAAGATTGCTAGAGCTGATGAAAGCTTTTATGGTCCTTACTAATGATGAGGATTTGTGTTCACGAGCAAGAGCCACTGAATTGGTTGGAATTATTTCAATGAGTGTGGGACGGACAAAAATGGAGCCAATATTACCAGCATACATCGAAGCAGCCATTTCAGTAAGTTACCCATGCATTTCCTTTACTTGCAGTTTACTCACCATTCTATGTGAGATTTGACGATACACTATGTACAGGGTTTTACTTTGGAATATAGTGAGCTTAGAGAGTACACTCATGGGTTCTTTAGCAATGTAGCCGAAGTTCTGGAAGATGGATTCACACAGGCATTTCTCATAGTTATTTAACAAATATTGAATAAATTGTTGATTCAAGGTCAAACGATAAAGTACTACTTTTTCCCTTGGACAGTACCTTCCTCATGTTGTTCCCCTGGTTTTTTCCTCTTGCAATCTTGACGATGGATCTGCTTTGGGCATTGATGATTCTGATGATGATCACAATGTTAATGGACTCAGGGGTGTATCCTCTGATGAGGATGTTGCTGAGCCAAGAGTTCACAATATCAGTGTCAGAACTGGGGTTATGGATGAAAAGGCTGCAGCAACTCAAGCTATAGGCCAATTTGCATTACATACACAGAGTTCCTATGCACCGTATCCTTTCAATATGTGGTAGTTCATCATGCTAAAATGGACATACTATTATTGGATTCCTTAATTTATTTAAAGATACTTGGATGAGTCGGTAAAAATACTGGTGCGGCACTCTGGATACTTCCATGAGGATGTCCGTCTTCAGGCTATCATTTCATTGCAATGTAATATTCCAGATACACATGGATAAATTTTCCTTTTAATTAATTAATTATACTCAGCCATAAATTAAGTGGTTTGGTGTTTGCATGTCTAGCTTTTTGTTGTAACTAAATCGTTTAAATGTTAAAATTTACCAGATGTTTGGAGTTCAATGATTCTGGTATTAGTCGTTAATGTATATGTATTATGGATGTTACATTGTTAATTATTATTATTATTATTGAAATATTATGTCGATCTTATTATTATTATAATTCTGTTTGTCATATATTTCTATGCCATCAAGGGGTTAGTTTAAGGATGCAGATATCTATTTATGATTTCATTTAGTAATATATAACATGGATAATTGAAATACTGATTGGTTCTCATGCAGCTTGGCACGTTGGTGTATAAATAAGCATGATTAGTGTGCCGTATTTTACAATATCTTGTGTAATAGAATTCTCGTGCACTGTTGCATACTCATCTAGTGAATTTCCTGTTAGCACTAGGCTCAATTTGTAGATTAAGAATATACAAAAGGAAAAGGTTGTAAACAGGGTTCCATTACAAAGGATTGGATGGTTTAGTTC
Source organism: Amphibolis antarctica (assembly GCA_024699675.1). NCBI lineage: Eukaryota > Viridiplantae > Streptophyta > Magnoliopsida > Alismatales > Cymodoceaceae > Amphibolis > Amphibolis antarctica. The sequence continues at coordinate 16,028 of JAMKPZ010000799.1, forward strand.
CTTGTCATCTACAGGATTCTCATGTTTATTTATGACTCATCCATGTTTGTGTCTTCTATTGCAGATATTGTTACAGCACTGCATGCATTTCCTGCAGGGCAGAATGTAAGTAGACTTTGGGATATTTGCACTTAGTTTGGTGGAAGCCATGATACTGTATATACAAACACATATCTACGTTTCATTTCAGCATCTTCATTTCAGTACCTGTATTTTTTTTATATTTTTCATGCAATCAGTAACTGTTAGAGGATAGTGTTATTGTTGCCTCAAAAATTTGTTATGCTCTTGAACAATTAGTTACTCTTTCTACGTGGTGCTATAGCCATCTGAATTCTGAAATTAAAGTTAATTCAAAAAATAGGGTAAGTAAAATTTTGAGGTAAGCAGAATGGGCGCTATTTTACTTTTTTTTTAAATTGTTACAGGAAGTGCTGGAAAAACAGAAGGAAATTCTAGGTCAGAGTTAAATTGGGATTTTTATTGTTTGGCATTTTTGTTGAATGTGCCAAAGTTCAAGTTAAATCTCTTTTGTTCTACTGTTTGCAGATACGGTGATGAATATTTACATTAAGACAATGAGAGAAGATGATGACAAAGATGTGGTTGCCCAAACATGTACTAGCACTGCTAACATTTTGAGGGTTTGCAGTTGCACAGTATTAGAGCAGTGTAAGCTTGTGTCAAATTTGAAATATATTCTGATACTAATCAATTTTAATTGTTAACATTTCATTGTATTTTTTAGATATTCCACAACTTGTTGAAGCAACTTTAATGTTGTTGAAAGAAAAGTCAGCATGCCAAGAGTTGGATTCTGATAGTGAGAATGAGGATGACACTGTCAATCATAATGAAGTTCTCCTCGATGCAGTTTCTGAACTTCTTCCTGCTTTTGCAAAGTCAATGGGTTCTAACTTTGAATCCATCTTCTCACAATTTTTTGATCCTCTAATGAAATTTGCTGTGGGTTTTCATTTTCTTTCTAGCTGTTACGTCCTGGGTTCTCGTCTTCATTCCTATGGATAACATCTTTTTCATGTATTTTATTATCTGTAATGCAGAAAGCTGTACGTCCCTCTCAGGACCGCACCATGGTTGTTGCTTGTCTTGCAGAAGTTGCTCAGGAAATGGGTGCTCCAATTTCAGGCTATGTTCATGTATGTTCACTTAGCACCCGTGGGTTTCTGTCATTTCAATGAATATGTTCTTTTTACGTATAAAAAATGGTTTTCAGAGAATAATGCCATTGGTCCTGAAAGAATTGTTTTCTCCGGACCCCACAAATAGGAGAAATGCTGCTTTTTGTGTTGGGGAACTATGCAAGAATGGGGGTATTGGAACTTTGAAGTATCCTTTCCCGAAATGTGTACCATTATCTGTATTTACTGTTCTTTTTTTTTTTTAAAGAGTTCTTTTGTTGACTGTTTCCTTGTGAGGTTCTTTTCTTTAACTGAATCAGATATTATGGAGATATACTTCGTGCGCTTTATCCATTAATAGAAGCTGAATCTGATGATGCTGTAAGAGACAATGCCGCTGGTGCTGTTGCAAGAATGATAATGGTGCAATCTCAATCGATTCCACTGAGTCAGGTTAAAACTTCAGCATTTATTCTTTCTTCATTAGCACTGTAATTGTTTTCCTGATCTCGATGATTCTTTGATTTTTCTCCTCTCCTGTAGGTTCTGCCTGTCCTTCTGAAGGCTTTGCCGTTGAAAGAAGATCATGAAGAGTCCATGATTGTGTACAGCTGTGTATGTAACTTGGTGCTATCATCCAATCCTCAGGTAAAACATCAAACTAGCAACCTTCTAAATAATGTCTATTGGCTAGTGGTCTATAATATCACCAAATATTAGAGTTCGTTTCTGAAACCGTTTTTCCCTGTGCTGCAGATCCTCCCTCTAGTTCCGGATGTTGTTCGTCTGTTTGCACAGGTCCTAACATCTCCTGCTGAGAGCCCTGAGGTCAAGGCTAGAATTGGAATGACATTTACGCAGTTGATGTCTATGTATGGTCATCAAATGCAACCTGTCTTGAGTAGCCTTCCTCCTGCAGATGCTAATGCATTAGCATCATTTATGGGTAAGAGTTGACAACCAACCAGCCAACAAGAATCTCAACTCTCAAGGAGTCAAGGTTCCTCACCCCAATATTTTTTCTATACAATGAGGTACTTGCATGTATTGATTTTTCCCTTACCGTTGAATCCCATTTTCTTCTTTCTGCTGTATCGATCTTTTTTCTTATTATCATCCAAATAGCTCAGTAACTTCTTAATTGCTTGTTTCAGATGGGTTTTTTATTCGTGGCGGCACCTTTTTTGCACTGGAGGTTCCTATTTCTCTCTATATTTCTTTCATTGCATTTATCCGTTTATTAAATAAATGTAATCGATGGCAGTTGATTTTTCTTTCTTTCTTTCATTCTATGGTTTATAGAGAATTTGTTGTGTCAAGAGGCTTATATATGTAATGCATGCCAACGTTTGTTGCATTATCTTAGGAGGTGCTAGATTTTCATTTGTGATCTTAGCATTTGTGAGATCATTTTTACGACGTCCATGAATGCAGTATTGTGGGTTCGTGTGGTATGTTGCATTTAGCATTCATTTGAGTAAATCGTCTGGAATAAAATTTTGTTCACACAATATAATAGTAGTAATTTGGGTGATGTAAACCCTGTTAGGTATGACATTCTCTTTCTGTTATGATAATACTTTTTCCATATTCGTTGTTGTTTACATGTTGAATTTTTATTTGGAGAAAATGTTGGTAACCTTATAACCTCCTTACATGTAAATCCTGTTTGGCTTTAGAAGTCTGGGTTGATCCAACATGGTCTGACCACCATTTTGTTTTTAAACCAATGGAAATAAGGCAATGACTAGATTTGGGTTTAAGGCATAGACGTTTCTTTCGTTTTCGTTAGAGAGGTTGGATAAGTAAGTATGATTTTTTCACTTGAAATAGGGACTTCTGCAATTAAGGGGTTGAAGATTGTGGAAAAAGTTACTATCTGCGTGGATTGAAAAATTTAAAATTTTTTGGATTAAAAATCTGTAAATTTTTTGAAAATTTCTTTTTCTGAATTTTTAAATATACAAACCCCTATATGTCTAACCCAAAAGAAAAAGCAGCCATTCATTTTAACTCATCATTCGACATCAATGTACTTTATTTGTTGCGGTGCGTTTTGATGTTTGTGTTTTCACCCGACCCCCGGATTTTTTCTTTTTCTGTTTTCCTTTGTTCGTCATTTTATCTTTTTTTACAATGAAAGGAAAAGAAACACGATTTGCCACAACTGTAATTGAAATGCACTTTTAAATGGAGCATGTGTGCGGTAAATAAATGCGAGTTATGAACAAAACTCATGTCAACAATGCAACTACAATAGAATCCTTGTATCAGATATGTGGTTTATTTAACCTCGCCTGTATGTTCAGCATCAAAAACGACTCAAATCGAATGATCGGCTTCGTTACAAAAATTAGGAACAATGCAATGATATGATATGAAGAACATGAATTGATGCGATCGTCTCTTGCTGCTCCAGGCCCAATCGGTCAAATGATGTATGTATGATTGCCCAGGATCTGCATTTTGGGCTTGCCTTCAAAGCTGTCCAACCGATCGTCGGATGGGAGGTTTGGATCAACAGGTGGCTGAAGCAAACATCGATTGAACTCCCAGTGAATACAGGAGGAGACAAATAAACATTGCAATGGTTGCCCCATGACAGACATTTTTTCAGTCTTCAAATACAGCAGCGATTTTCATCCGAATGATCTCGGGTTTGAGACGAGGAGACAACCTTGGAAGAGTTTCCTGCGAAAAGGGGAGAGGGCAAAGAAACATGTGGTTATTGTAAAAAGGAGAGGCAAGAAGATGCAACGATGCATGTGATTCACTAAGCGAGAAAGTGCCCGAGCAGGATTCTGGGTAATTAGAAAACGAGAAATGTTAAAATCATAACCTATTTCGTAGATCAACAACGAGAAATCTGGGAAATTGAAATGCCAGGGAAGGATTCTGAACGTTCTAAGGCATGCAAATTATTTGACAAAAATCTAGACTTCTAAAATTGATTCCAAACACCACTTAAATATCCTCATGTTATGCATCAATAGCATATTAGACCAAATCGTTCAAAGATTCAAGACAAAGGAAAATTGTTTTGAAAGGACCCTTTGGAGGGAATCCCATATGCACGAAAGTATAACAAGTTACTACTTTAGTCTCACTTTGCTAATGAATGGTATTTTCTGAGTTTATTGCAGTATAGATATAAATAAGTACACTCACAAAAGTTTAGATTGACCATACATGTGTACGTGCACGTCAAGCTCAAAGCCTCAAACTACAATGAATATAGTCTTTGGTCTTTTTTTTTGCAAGAGAAAGCATTGAGTCATCAATTAATTAAAATTCAAATTATTTCAATCCTAGCCAAGTGTAATTTCCATATTCCTTCCAATAACCATTTATATACCAATTTATGAGGCGGGGAAAGATTTCATGAAGAAAATAGGCCCATTAAGGGGTGAATTGCTTCACTCTCTCACCGTAGTGTATTATTTTCTTACTTTCTGATTTGGCTTGCAGTGAACTAACCCATTCGATTTCAAAAATTCTTCCAGGTGTTTTATTCCTTTGTCTTCTTTTTTTCCCTTTCTTTCGTTTCTCCTATTTCCCATGTTTTTCCTCTTCTATTTCTCTCTTTCTTTTGCATCCTCCTTTTCCTTTTTCCATCTTAATCTTAAATAGTTAGGTTTCTAATTAGATGGGTATATATGAAAATTGTAGACTAAATTTCAACTAGATCCATGATATCGATCTCTTGACTTAATATATAGCATAGATGTTATATGCATGGGCATTCTCTAATTTGTTGATATACGCACATAGTGGGTAACATAGTCTTCATTTCTCTTATATTATCCACAAAATAGTCAAATTCAGGAAAAAATACTAATAATATCAAAGCTCTGGATAAAATAACTAAATAAATTCAAAGAGAAGATATCTTGAGGTATGCTATTTGTTGGTGACAGTAAGATAAGAATTAGTTCTAGCTTCTAAATCAGAATTATCAACAGATACTTTAAAATGCAAAAAAAATTTAATTAAGCATTTATTCAAAAACACACTTATTGAATAAGTGAATTGAATAAACGGTAAACTGAACTGTTAGTGCTAATCTGTCTTTCATGGTAAGTGTTTATTTTAGACACATTTAGAAATACTTACTGAACAAGTTCTTGTTTAAAAATAAAAGTTTAAAAACGTTTCCAAATGCAATTAATCATTTGCTTTACACTTGGCGATCATGAAACATAAAATTAGAACGATCATGAAAACATAAAATTAGACCATCAGATCCTTAAAAAGGAAAAACATTTTCGACTTCGTCAACATGTTCAATATCCATTTTCAATTACATTATGAGTTGTTATACCAAACATGAATGGGGACTAAATAAGAATCTTCTCTATTAAGCATTTGCTTTATCATCATGACAAAACTAGAATCATTTTAAAATTTTCGTTCCAAGATTATGCCATAAAATCATCTAGTGATTGATCCCAACAAACTAAATAAAAAATCGACACAAAGAACCAAACCAAAGAAAAAAATCAAATAGAATGAGGGGAAATCAAGAAGAGAACTAACCTCGGTGCCATCAGGACGGACTCTGGAGAGAACGGGTATTTCGTACTTGTACAACCTCTCCCACTCAGGATTCGTGTCAATATCTCTTGTCTAGACAAAATCGAATTTCAACGTGCAAACAAAAACTCGAAGCCTCGAGGCAGTACCAAATGATGGCGAAAATGACTCACCTGGAGGTGGACGTTGTGGAGCGAGTAAGCTCCAGCGAGGGAGAACGCAACGTCGAGCTTTTCCTTGAGGCCCTCGCAGAGGCAGCACCCTTGCTTCGTGTACAGCACCAGCTGCTTCTTTCGTTCGCCGCCGCCGCCGTTTCGTGACGGGGTGTAGCAGAAGCAAACGGTGGGAAGCCTTCTTCTTGAGGCGAACCTCGTCGCCAAGGCCCTGTTGCAGGCGGCGGAGACCGGGGCTGGTGCCCGTAGGACCGTCGCCATACCTGCACGGACGTGATCGCCAGCTTCCGGCGACCTAGTGAAACGAGCGCCCTCGCACCATTTTATCCCCATACAGGTGGTGGTAATTTTGCACGCTTGCCCTCCATTGAATCCATATTTGCACTTGCAATATGAAAATGCAACTTTTTTCTTGATAAATGAGCGTGAGGATTGATTTATTAGATAATCAAATTACGGAGGTTTGTATTTTTTAAAAATTAATAAATTTTTTTTATCATTAAAATATTAAAAATTTAGAAATAAATTTTTTTATGTAATTATCTGTATATCTCATGAAAATTTAAAAATATTTATATTTAAACTTTTTTTAAATAAAAATATTTTAAAATTTTAAAATTTAATTTTTTTTTCAAATTTTTCATTCATCGATTTTCTTAAGATACAAACCTTTTGTATAATTATCAATCAGTGATATAAATATCACTATTTAATTAAATATTTAAAATTTTGATATATAAAAAAAATTTAATATATTAATTTTGTAATCGCAATAATGGAATAACTTCAGGAATATAAGTTAAGTTAATATTCAATAAATTAATTAATTATCTTATTAGATAGAAAAGGTAAAAATAATAAAATAGAGGATATACATTTGCAAAATTCGCGGTGCAGAAGAGAGGCATTTTTAATCCGAACTGATCCGCGGGACCGAAGTCATGGCGGGTCGCTGCTTCACGCTCTCGTTCCTCTTCGTCGTCGTCGTCGTCGCCGCCGCCGCCGCCGATGACGGAAACCCTACAACCTCGACTGATGCAGATCACGACAACCTTTCTCCTCTCCATCAGCAGCAGGTAGATCGGTTTCGGCAGTACCTCCGTATCTGTACTGCCCACCCCGCCCCCGACTACGCCCCCTCCATCTCGTTTCTCTCCTCCGTCGCTATCTCCATAGGCCTCGCCCATCGTACTTTCGAGTTCTCCCCTGGAAAGCCACTACTCCTCCTCACCTGGCCTGGCTCGGCCCCCTCGCTCCCCTCCATCCTTCTGAACTCTCACCTCGACAGCGTCCCCGCCGAGGAATCCAGATGGACGCACCCTGCCTTCTCCGCCTTCCGCGACGACGAAGGACGGATCTTCGCTCGCGGGGCGCAGGACGACAAGTGCATCGGGATCCAGTACCTCGAGGCTCTCCGCGCGCTGAAGTCCGAAGGTTTTGTGCCACTGCGGACGATTCACGTCTCGTTCGTTCCAGACGAAGAGATCGGAGGAATTGATGGGGCGGCGAAGTTCGCGAGGTCCGAGGAGTTCAGGGAGCTCAACGTTGGCTTTGTGATGGATGAGGGGCAGGCGTCGCCGACCGAGGAGTTCAGGGTATTTTATGCCGATCGGACGCCGTGGAGTGTAATTATCAAGGCCACGGGGGCTCCCGGGCATGGATCGAAGTTGTATGATGGATCAGCCTTGGAGAATTTGATGGTGGCTGTGGAAGATATTATGGGGTTCAGGGAGGAACAATTTGGTCTCGTGAAATCTGGGAAGAGGCCAGCTGCGGAGGTGATATCGATAAACCTCGTCTACATGAAAGCCGGCACGCCATCACCCACCGTGAGTTTTCCTCCCTCCTCGTGTCTTTCACATGCTTCTCTAGTCAAATCATGGAAGATTTTATTCATTTATTGTATTATAAAGTTGTGTCATGATATGATTTTTGTGTCGACATGATACTATTCGTGTTGTGTCGACATAACATTATTCGTGTTATGTCAACACGGTTCACATTATCAATGAGTTAGTCTAGGTATAGTCTGTGGTATGAAAAAATACTATTTGTGTCGGTCAATAACACGATTTTGATTTACATGATTTTTAAATTAATTTATTATTTAATTAATAAATTATAACATTCTTCTCGGGACCCAGTGCTACGACCCGACAATCAGTCCAATTATCCGATAGCTCGTCTCCTTTGTCGGTCGCATGACTTGGCGACCCGTGCCCCCCCTCTCACGCACGCAACTGTTCAACCTACCGGCCGCACGACCTGGCTACCGACCCAATCACCCGACAGCCTGTCCCCCCCACCAGCCATGCAACCCGTTCACCCCCCTCCTGCACACACGATCGTTCACCCTGCCGGCCTCACGACTCGACTGTCGGCCTCACGACTCGGCTGCCGGCCTCACGACTCGGCTGCCGGCCTCACGACTTGGCTGCCGGCCCAATGACCCAACGGCTTGTCCCCCCCTGCCGGCCACACGACTCGTTCACCCTCCTCCCGTGCATGCGATTGTTAACCTCATCGGTCGCACGACCTGGTAGCCCGTCCCCCCCTGTTGGCCACACGACCCAGCGGTCCATCCCCCCTGCCAACCACATGACCTGTTCACCCTCCTCCCGCACATGTGACTGTTCACTCACTAGCTGCATGACTCGGCTGCCAGCCAAATGACTCAGCGGCCCGTCTAGAAGACATTCTTAGTCATAGTTTCGTGATAGGCCGGGCTGTGCTTATTTCGTACTAGAATTCGTGCCGTGCCAGCACGACACAAATGACTTGGGGGTTCGACCTAGGCACGACCTACGACATGAAAATTTTTTTGTGCCGTGCCAGGACGTGCCAGCACGGCCCATTGACATCTCTAATTGTCAAGGTTCATAGAGTTGGAATTAGAGATGTCAATAGACCGTGTTGTCATGGCCTAGCATGGCCCAGTATGGCCTGGCACGGTTTGATCGTCCCCGTCCCGGTCAACGACACGACATGAAGATTTTTTCGTGCCGTGGGTCGTGCCTGGGTTGGACCCCCAGGTCGTTCGTGTTGTGCTGGCATTGCATGAAATAGGCACAGCCCAGCCTAGCACGAGACTAATGGGTGGGTCGCGGGAGGGGGGAAGGGAACGTCGGTCGTCGAGTCGCGGGAGTGGGGGGGACCTGGTCGCTGGGTCGTGTGGCCGGTGGGGTGAACGATCGCGTGTGTGGGAGGGGGTTGAATGGGTCATGTGGCTGGCGAGGGGGATGGGCCGTAGGGTCGTGCGACCGGCGAGGTGAAAGGTCACGTGTGTCGGTGTGCAGGAGGGGGTTGAATGGGTCGTGTCGCCGGTAGGGGGTATGGGCCGCCGGGTCACTGGGCCGGCTGGTGAGGTGAACGGTCGCGTGCGCGGAAGGAGGCAGAACGGGTCGTGTGGCCGGTGGGGGGATGGGTCGCCGGGTCATTGGGCCGGCAGTCAGGGTGAACGGCGGGCGAGATGGGCCACTGGGGAACCATGCCTGGGTCGGTCGTCGTGTCACGGCTTGCAAGGTGCAACTGAGCAACGGTCGGCACGCTTCCGCCCAACAGGCGGCACACTTCTGCCAACGGGCGGCCCGCTTCCGCACAACGAGTGGCCGGCTGTCGCCTCAACGGCTCAACCAACTTTTCTCTATAAATTGAGGGTTCTGGATTTTATTTTTCACCTAATTCACTCATCATCTCCTTCACTCTAAATTCTCCAAACTCTAATTTCAATTCTCAAATCTCTAATCTCAATTATCAATTTTTCAAATTTTCTTACTCAAGTCACAAACAATAATGCACTACTAAGGCTAAAATTCTGGAGACTACGGATTTCCTCAAGAAAACTTTCATGAAGTTGAAGTAACGTTGTCAATAGAGACTATTAGAACTTCAACTTCAATTGTGCCGCCGAGGAAGTCTCGGAAGAGAGCTTCCATTTGGTCAAAGTATATAATCATGATGAAAGCTATGGCAGACGGCATAGAAGAGGAACGATTTTTCTGCAACCTCTGTAACGCCGACTTCTCTTGCAAAACGTTTGGTGGTACAAGTCATTTAACTATGTATATTAGTACATGTGAAAATAGGAATAAAGATAAAACAATTCAAACCCAATTTTCTTTTACTCCTGAGGGTAGTGTTAGTTTATGGACTTATGATTCTAATAGGGCTAAAGACTTGCATACTAGATTTATTTATTCAGAAGATTTACCAATAAGTTTTAGAGGAAATAAACATTTTAATAATTATATTAGTAAAACATATTGTCTACAATATAAACGTGTATCTAGAAATACTATTAGGTCAGATATTATGAATTCATTTAATAAACTTAGATTAAAATTTATTAATGTTATGAGTACAATAATGACATGTATAATATGTACTTCAGATATTTGGTCGGGTAGAACTAAGGATGGGTACAAAGTTGTAACTGCACATTATATTGATAAAAATTGAATTTTACAAAAAAGATTAATAGGATTTAAAAAAATTCAACATCTACATACTACTGAAACAATTTTTGCAAACATTATGAATTTTTTTGATTTGAAATAGTTTTTGCAAACATTATTGGAAATAAAATAGGTAATATAACTTTTGATAATGTAGCTAATAATACTACAACAATACCAATATTTAAAACTAGAATAAGTCCATCAAATGGTTTTAAATTATTTCACCAAAGATGTATATGTCACATAATTAATATTATTGTACAATTAGGTGTAAAAGAAATTCAAATTTATATTGAACTTATTAGGGATGCTGTAAGTTTTATAACTAGTTCACGAAAGCGGCAGCAACAATTTGATGAAACATGTGATATTTTTGAAATGTCGTATAAAAAATTCTCTTTAAATGTTCAACATAGGTGGAATTCATTATATTTAATGTTAGAAAGCATATTACTATATGAAATTCTAATAATGTCTTTGTATAATCGTCATTATTGTGATGATTATCAAAAATAATTAACTAAAAATGATTTTAAAATAGTAAAATATTTTGTTAAATTTTTAAAACCTTTTTATGATGCAATGGTTAGGTTATCAGGAATTTATTATTCTACATTTGTCTTATGTGTTGCATTATTTATATGATATTTCACCAATTTTTAATAAATATGAGGCATATCCATTTTTCGAATCAATAGTAAATAACATGAAATAAAAATATTTAAAATATTGGAATAAAATCTTTACATTATATATTTTGAGTACATGCTTAGATAATATGTGTAAAATAAGATATGCTAGTAAATTAATTAGGGGAATACAAATGAGTTTAGGTGTAGATTTAGGATTAAATGTTAATACAATAGAAGAATAATTAAATCAAATGTTTGATTTATACACACAAAGATATGGATTAAGAATAGAACATTCTCTTTCATCAATGTTCATAATATCAGAATCAAATGTTGGACCATCTTTAGATTCTTGAGCATTTTTACAAGATTTAAGATTTGATAAAGATGTTCCAACATCATCATCATATAATTATAATCGTATACTATTTAGACAAGAATTAATTACTTTTAATACAACGAATCACCAATTATTATTATTTACTCAACATTCTAACTTAAATACGTTTGATGTTTTAGATTGGTGAAGGCAACAATTATTGATGTTTTCAATATTATCAATAATGGAAAATGATTTATTAACAATTCTAGTGTCTTCAATAGTTTGTGAATAATTTTTCAATATAAGTGACAACGTATTTGATGACCGAAGATGTAAGTTTAAAGCAAATATAATATAAGTATTAATGTGTGTAAAAGACTAGAAGCTTGTTACACTCTGTGGACAAGATCTAGTTGAAGAATTTACTGAGCAACTTACAAACTTAAATATTTCATAATTAAAATATTTTTATTTTTATTTTTCAATTTGTAAATTTTTTAAAAATGTAATTTAATTTTGTTGTAAAATTTGTTTAAATGTAATTGTAAATTTGTAATAATGTAAATATAAAATATGTAATTCATTAATAAATAAAAACTTAATTTAATTATATGCATTGTTATTTGATTGTTTCATTTATTAAGTTGTTAAATACTTGAATGTTGAATGTTATCATGTTGATTGTTGAATTAAATTTAAATATTAATGGTTGAACGGTCGTGTGCACGGGTGGGCAGGCTAGGGAACCGTGCTTGAGTTGGCAGTTGGGTTATTGGGTCAGCCGCCGGATCATTGAGTCGACAGTTGGCTTGCAACGTCGGGTCTCGCCGTCCCGGGAAGAAGAGCCGAAGACTCTTCGACGAAGAGAGAAGTGCTCAAGTGGGTTGTCGGAGGCGGCGAGGCCTAAGGGGGAAGGGCGGAAGGCCATGCGAGCCGGCGGGGACTGCGGGGTGAACGGTCGTGTGGGCGGGAGTGGGGTGAACTGTGAACGGGTTGTGTAGCCGGCAGGGGAGACGGGTCTCCAGGTCTTGGGTCGACTGTCGGGTCATTGGGCCAGTCGTTAGGTCGTAGTGCCAGGTTTCAGGAAGAATCGTGTTGATCAAACTCGTATCATTGACCGGCACAAATAGTATTTTTTCGTGTTTGTGCTAGCCTATTGGTGATATGGACCGTGCTGGCATGACACGAATAGTGTCGTGCCAACACAAAATTCGTGCTGTGTCATGCCGACATAGTATGACTGACAAGTCTAGTTGAAATCCTGTCGGACTTGAATCCATCTAAAATGGGAAAGTGTAGCAGTTGAAAAAAAAGCAGGAAACACCAACAGAAATGGGTAAAAATATGAAAGGTCCAAGAAACTGGATTGCTAAATTTTTGATTTGATCTCAGCAGTCTCACTTCCAGCATCACTTAGATCCATGGGACTACATGAACAATGTGCTCGAATTCCATCCAGAAAGAAGATTAATGTTCAAAATTATTGATTTAAAACCGAGGAATAATCTGTGTTGAGCACTATCACTCATCTGGGGTTTGCTTGGATTCATTAGATTTAATGGAGGATGTGTTAATAGCCTCATGCATGACACACATACGTAATTAACATTCAAATTTTCGATTTTCAAAAAACAAAATTACAGTTTTGGTACTAGAACTTATAGTGCATTTAGCAATGACCGAAGTAATCTTCTTGCTGTAAAATCCAATGTAACCCAGAGTGATCACAATGAAGCAAATAAAGGTGGTGGGTTACACATGTAAGTCAATGAAGTAAAAAAAAATTAATTTGATTTATAATTATGGAAGAATCAGTCATGAAACATGTGTTTGACTTGAACAATCCACTTAATTTTAGGATAAGCTTATTTCTTGATGGTTTTGAGAAATAATGAAATGTAATAAGATAATACAAAATCTGCATTAAATTGCATAGTTATCAAGGTGTGAATGCATCAAGCTAGGGCATCTTGGACTTAGATATCTAGGCACTTATGCATTGCAAATAAATTAAAGAAAAACGAAATTTCTCCCTGTATAATATAATCATCAATGCATATATTTACTATAAACTTATATCTAAAAGTTGTACTTTACATAAGTATAAAAGGATTCCAATTGGATAAAATTAGATTTGTAAATATATAAGAAATTTTTTTTGAAAAATTGACATATGACTGCATTTAAACCTACTTGTAATGCCTTGTCATTCAAATATTAAAAAAGTTCATTAGCAAAAAGTAATGCTTATAGGCTTTCTTTGAAGTTTTACTATTAGCTTCCAATGAAGTAATATTGTTTGAGTACTTGTTTAATTTGAACTAGTCAGTATTGTTTTCTAAAATCTGGGTCTTTTTGCCTTTTTGTTTGGAATGATGAGAGAAATGATCTGCAGGGTTTTCAAATGAATATGCAACCTTCAGAAGGTGAAGTAGGTTTTGATGTTCGCCTTCCACCCACTGCAGATCCAGATCTAACGAGAAAAAGAATAGCTGAGTGGGCTCCAAGTACAAGGAACATGACATATCAGGTTAGTTTTTCTGTTATTTACTTGATAATATCGGAATTGGAAATTTACAAATGTTTCCCCTGATTTTCATCAACTATTCCCTATTATTTACCAAAAAATAGCATTTTTTAAATGTTGACATTGCCCGAGATTGTTTTTTAAGAATCAACAATAGGCGAAACCAATTGGAGCTATTTTAGAAGTTTAAAATATTTTTTTTCAAACTGCACAATTAAACTTTCTTTTGTAAAATCCATTTTGACCATTAAGTTGGTGTGAACTAGGTTAAACTAGATAAGACTGATTAAACTACTCATTTTAACACTTGGAAGAAAAATTCTAATCAAGAATGTATTGCTAATCACACGCAATTACAAGATTATATACACAATGGGATATTTATAAGAAACACCCCCCCCCTCCCCTTAACAATATCATATCATGGTAACTCTAACACTCCCTCAAATTGGAACATAAATATTTATCATGCCCAACTTGGTACAAAGTCTTTGAAAAACTTTCACATTCAGTGCCTTAGTGAAGATGTCAACTTGCTTGCTTTAAAGTTGAGGTGTAGGGAGTGGACACAATTTCGTCTATCACAAGATTTCAAATGTAATGACAATTTATTTCAATGTGTTTTATCCTCTCATGAAAAATAAGTTTATTAGTAATATATATCCTAGCCTAGTTGTCACAATGCATTGCTATATGAGTAGTAACAATAAGCCCCAACTCAGGTAAGAAATATTTTATCCACATCATTTCACATCTAGTCTATGTTATACATTGATATTTTGCTTCTGCATTAGATCCGAAGACTACATTTTGTCTTAATTGAGTAGATCTTTTGTTAGCATTATTTAATTAATATATATGTTTTAAGTTTTTTAAATATTTCTTCTTACAAAAAACTTAAACATAAATTTTTGATGGAATATTACTGAAATATATACAATTATTAAAATATATAATCTATATATTATTAAATATATATATATTAGTATTATCACACTTCTTGCACTTCCAATTTACACTGGACCTGTCTTTGTTCTTTTTATGGTTGACTCATCTTCTTTTTTTTCTATTTCCTACTCTTGCTTCACAGGTATTTGAGAAAGGACCCAAGAGGGATTATCTGGGACGTCCCTTGGTCACAGCAACTGATGAATCCAATGTCTGGTGGAAAATTTTTAAACGTGCCATTACCGCATCGGGTGGGAAACTTGCCAATCCTGAAGTTCTAGCTTCAACAACAGATGCCCGGTTTATGAGGCAGATGGGTGTTCCCACCTTGGGGTTTTCACCAATGAGAAACACTCCCATCTTGCTCCATGAACACAACGAGGTGGTGTTTTTGGAATGATCGCCCAAGTAGCATTTGTTGGTCTAACGATTTTGATTATATCTTTTCGTTTCGTAATTTTGCTTATTCATTGAACTAGATTCTTTCCTGCAGTTCCTCAAGGATGAAGTGTTTCTCAAGGGAATTGAAGTGTATACATACGTGATTCGCGCCCTGAGTTCGTTCGACGCATCCATTGAACAAATCGGACAACAGCAAAGAGAACAAAAGAAGAGAAGGTAAACAGGGTTGGTGGAGAATTATCTGCGTCAACAGGAAGATTGATAGATGGTGGAGATTGTTGATTTAATAGAAGTTTGTGTTTTTAGAAATGGTATAAAATTAAGTGAAATAGTGAAAAATAATAAGTTAAAATTTTCACTATTTTTTACTAATTTTAAAAACATAAATCCTCATTTAGTTAATATTTGTTTAAGAGGTAGAATAAGATAGAGTATGATTTATGTTTTTTAAGAAATTATATAATTTATAATATAAATTATGGTATGATATTTTGGTATAAAATGTTAAAGATATGTAGTAAATATTATTATATATAATTGTGGTGTATAGTAAAAAATAAAGGTATATAATATTTAACTCTTAAACAAAGACTCTTAAGGTATGCAATACGTTCATTACCGAATCACCTTAGGGGTCAATCATTTCTGTTTAATTGGTGGTGAGAAATGACGAAAAATGATAAAAGTTTGGATTTATTATTTTTTATTATTTTATATAATTTCTTGGAGATTGTATGTACAGAATGATCCATGCTAATAGGAAGATTGGTGGAGAAGGTAATAAGGTCTTATTTGGTTTAACTTTAGTTTTAATTTTGTATGTAATATTATTATTACTATATAAATTTTAATGTATAAATTTTTGTCATTTTAATTATTATATAATTTTAATTTTATTTGTAAAATTAATTTTAATTTTAATTCTATTTAACTTACAAAATTAAGTGAAACTCTCTTAAAATGAAATCTAAGACATCGTTTAAGTATTCTTAGTTTCACGAAAATATGTATATTTTTTAATTTATTTTTATTATTAAAATTATTTTTTCTCTTCTTTTGTCTTAAAATTATTTACTTAACGATTATTATTTTTTCACTCAGAATACGAAAGCGAGGTAATTAAACGATGCAAAGATTACAAATTTAAGATGCGTGGTAGCTTACACTCTTTTTAATTTAATATGTGTTTTACCTTTCGAAAAGAAGTTTTATACTTGGACATTAGTGGGTGAGTCGTGAGTGGAATATGAAACTTAACAGCAACCGTCGATCCTCACATTCACGGCCAGATCAAGCCGGCACGAATGTATTAGACTCGACATCTTAAATTTTCCCGTCACCACGATCTGATCCTTCCGCCGTTTCACCTGCCGGACACCTCAGGCGATCGACAGCGCCCGGCGTTCTTTGACCAACGGAGGGCGGAGGAAGCTGCGTCGAGGAAGGAGATGGTTGCGCACAGCAAGGATCAGCTGCTTGCTCGTCTCAAGGTAAACCCTACGCCTTCACACGCCAATTTTCGTCCTAAAACACCGGCCCGTCCAAACACGAATTACCGCATGTTGCGGGGTCGCTTGGATGCTTTCCGTGGCCTGCACTGCACGAAACTGCGTCATTAGTGGCGCTTTGGGATGCTTTTCCTTGCACGGTTAATTACCGAAGTCGTGCACTGGTGCTTATGCCTGTATAAGGTAGTAGTGGCGCTTTGGGATGCTTTTCCTTGCACGGTTAATTACCGAAGTCGTGCACTGGTGCTTATGCCTGTATAAGGTAGTAGTGTCGCTGTATGGGGGCTTCTGTTGTTTAGAATGTTGTGGAGCATCCAGTTATTGTAAATGGAATTTGATAAAATGATGGTGCAATGGGATCTACCGAGATGCAGTGTAGATTGTTGTTCCCTAATTTTGGTGTATCTGTTGGTGCACTAGGTATTTGGATCATCGCAATATTACTATGTGAAACCGATAGATGTTGTAGGAGGGCATTGAGAATAAAAATAGCAAAAGTATTATTTATCCAAAAAACACAATTCAAATGTCACAAAAAATAGTGTTGGAACTATCTGGGACCTAAAATTTAATCTAATGAAATTTATTTCAACACTTCAACCATGGTTTAACCGTGAGGTGGGTCAATTATTTGTCCAAATGATGATTTAATCACATGAAAAATAATGGTCCAACTGCAGAAGTTAGTGGGTTGATCCAACATGGTTTGACCACTATTTCGTTTTTAAAACAATGGAAATTACACTTACCAGAAAAATACAATGATTATATTTGTGATTATCTAGAAATAAACTTCTTCTCTGCTTATTGTTTTGGATTTAGATGCCTAATTCAAGTTGTCAGCATGGTATCAAAGTAAACATGACATATAAATGGAGCAAATTTATACACATCTATCTACTTTTTTCCAAGAGAGATAAATGAACCTTGAAAGATACCATAAGTGAGGCTGTGAGGGAGAATGTTGGAATATTAGAATTGTCAAAAATAGACTTTGTGGTCATATATTAACGAATCACTCCACTAATTCTAGTTGTTTTGAGTCATATCTCCATAGTTAAAGTTTTCACCAAATAAAGATGAGGTGACAATATTAATTTAATGTCGGGGGGTGGGGGGGTACTTATAGGTTGGATATATACGGTATGCTAGGCCTCAGCCTATTGAACATGGAAACTTAGTGCTTCAGTATTCCTGGATTGTTTGAGAATCTTGGGATTTCTGAGCGGGATTCTTTATTACATGCCTTTGGAGAGTCTCTTTATCTAATTATTTGAGATAGAAATGTTACTCATGGATTTTGAGGGGAAATGGTCTATGAGGTTTTTTTTTGTTAATTTTTGTGTATCCTTGTTTTTCAAACGTGTTTGACCCCTGAATCTCTGCCATGGTTGAATATTTTTTTCATGCTGTTGTTCTACTCCAAGGCATCTGAATCATCTATCTCGAGAACATGCCTCTACAGTCAAAACTCATGGTTGTTATGCCACTTAGTCTTGAAATATGTTATTTCTATTTCTGTATTATTTTGATCATTCATTTCCTTGGTGAACCTGACATTTGATCTCTAGGAACTGCAAATTGACTTTGCCAGCTATAGCCATCCAACGGTATTGACAGTTGAAGCTCAGGTTAGTAGATCAAAGGATCGTACTATTTTTTTTCCATGGCATGCTATTTTGTGAACCATGTATGCATATGTTCATCAGGAAAAATATGTTGGTCACTTGGGTGCTGGCATGACCAAAAATTTGTTTTTGAAGGTAAGATGTTTTCATTAATTACATCATATATTCTTAAATAAAGTTACTTTGTTGAACCCTTTGTTCATAGAAAAACCAATATATCTTGTTTATGAGATGCAGGACAAGAAACATCATTTCTATATTATTTCTGCACTAGTAGGAACTAATGTTGACATGAAAGGTATGTACCATTCTTCAAATTTCTGTTACTTGTGAAAGATAATATGAAGGTTTCTTTAGTTCGTTAAATATCTGGATTTCGGAAACTGCATTGTTTTCCTTTAATTATGTTACTTTTTCTTGTTCAAGTGATTTTTTTTTTTCAAATTAGCAGTTTTATCTCAAAGGCTTGGGTTGGGAAAGGGAGGTTTGCGGATGGCTCCTGAAGAAGCGTTGCAAGATATTCTTAAGGTACAATATTTCTCAGTAACTTTTGGTCCATCATGCAAAACTGAATCATATATGTAAAGCATCTACTAGTAAAAAACCCTGCATGTCACATATGCTTGAAGTCCTGCTAATGGGTCTTGGTTTACAGTTATGAGCTCTGTATTTCCTATTATGTGGTGCATATCCCCCTATGAGGAAAGATTTCCTATTATGTGATGCTATTATTGTAAACGCACAACTTACTGCACTCTATTATCTGTTCTGGCAGGTACCACTGGGATGTGTCACTCCATTTGCCTTAATTAACGAATCTGCAAAGTAAGTTTCTATGGCATGCTTGGTTGTAATGCAAAGGAGTAATGTTAATGCTGTGTAGTGGCACATGCTCGAGTCTTGCTAGTAAGTTAGATTTAATCTGTAGATCTTAGGGGGGCTACTTCTCATATTAGTGTTCTTACATCTGTGTGTAGAATATATTATTTCATGTGGTTCTTTTTGCTCAATCAGAAAATGTTACATTGTATGGGAGAAATCTAACAAAAATTGAAATTAGTACATAGATATTGTCTAAATTTTTTTGCTTGAGTTTGATTTCTGTTGTAATCATGTTTTCATTAATTTAGTTATCTTCTGTAGTTGTATAATCTTATCTTCACTTTTGCATGGAAGTAATGCCACTACTTCCTTTTCTATATTGGTGAAGATCTGTTGCTCTACTTCTGGATCAAGGATTCAAGGTTCAGGACCGCTGTCTTTTTCACCCACTTTCAAATGATACAACCATTTGTAAGTATTTTGGAGTAGGGTACATTATAGTTTTTTACCTATACAAGCCAAAAATGAACATACTTGTATATGCACACCCCAAAAGTTCAAAATTTATGCATGCATACTATTTTGGCCCTACATATATAAAGAAAGTATTTTCTATATGTTTAAAGGCAAGCTTAGTTTTTACTCTGAGAATTTGAAAGTTGTCCCTTTTTATCCACTTAACCTATATACATTTTTAGGGAAATTTGTAAGGAGATCAAAATTAAGAATTGGTAGGAATATGTAGAACAGGCTGATCATCTTTTAAACTTTTTATTTTGAAGTTTTTTGATGTCAAAAAATAAGCATCTAATCTAACAATTGTATTCACGTTCATCTGATTTTTTTCTTTTATAGCATTAAAAAATTTGACTATAGATAAAAATACATGAAAAGCAAAAGATCCATGTAGTTGACTTTACATTGTAGTATTGCAACTTAAATTGTTTTAGTTGTTGCAGCATCATGTATGCTTTATGTTTTCCTTTATTGCATTATATTATCTAATATCATCCATAATCTAGTTCCTTGCACTTTTGATGGACGGTAGCAATCATTTTTTTAACAGTTAAATCATTTATTTCTGATAAAGCTCCTTTTTCACATGTTAGCTCTCAATGCTCATGATCTTGACAAATTTCTGGTTTCAATTGGAAGAAATCCTACATATGTAGACCTAGAGGTGCCAATACTATAATGTTTGTTTTTCTTGATATCTACTGTGCATTCTGATTTATGAAATATTAACATTAAGCTACTTTTTTTGTAGGCTTCTCCAACAGTTGGTAAGGATCAGCCACCCGATCTTGCTCCTTTGGTCCCATCCGGAATTCCTATTTTGGTAGATCAATCGGAGAAAAGTTCCAAAGATGAAGCTCCTTCTGAGAACATCGCAGCTATAAAGAATAAACCTGCAAATTTTGCAAGTTAGTATATTGTTTCTGTTTAGCTTTATTCATAACCTTCATGTTCTTCAGATGGATCATTGATGCTTATTTTGGCTCATGTGAAGCATTCATCACCACCTTTACAAATACATTTTTATTATCATTTCAAATTTCGAACTAAAGTTCTATCTTTTGGCCCTTTCAAATATTTCAAATAAATTTTCTTGTGGTAAAAGCTGAGAAGAACAGAATTCCCATTAGTTGTCATCAAGATGCGATCATATTATCATTGTACTCTTGTTTTCAGGTGGTGGGATGTCATTATAATTGATAGCTAGGTCAGCAAAGCCTACCAAAGTCCTAACAACCTTGTATTCATTAGTCATTACTCTTTCTGCTCAAGAAAAAAGTCATTACCCTGTAGTCATGCACAACCAGTTAGGTTTGCAACATGCACTTAAAAGCTACTTGCTAGTGTCATCTTGTATGGTTTTAAAATTTAATAATGTCAACGTCAAGGAGATTTATGCCAAATGATTTCCCATCCCACCCCCACAAACAACCAAGATAGCAGAAAACTGTTTTGTCATTTCTTCTTTTGTATGCTTGCAGCTGGAGCTACTTCGCAGCCCACTAATGCAAAAAGAGCCGAGAGGCGAAAAACTATTTCAACCTCTCCTTCAAGAGCTAATGATGTAACAAAGCTTGTAGATGAATTAATAGATAAGACAACTGCAGCAGTTCTATCACATGTAATGTCACTTCTCTTCCCTAATCTTTTTTATAATTGTAAGCATATTTCATTGTACTGAAATATTTCAATTGTCCCCTTGCTTCTTAAACATTCAGATTACTAAGGAGTCTGGGGAACAACAAAAGGAACGGCTTGAACCCATTCTAGATGGTGTCAAGAAGCACATAGGCCCTGATTTGGAAAACTTAACTGTGAGTATCAGTTTATTACGGTAATTTGTAGTTACATCTCATTGTCAATTGCAATGCACCAACAAATCCTTTCCTCTATCAATTATAGTGAATGAACATTAGATGTGTTGTTCTCTTCAAATTCTTTCCCACATGAAGATGGTTCCCGCTATCAAAGTTAACTTTTATCAATATTGTTTTGAACTTGAGGTGATATATCGTGCAACACTGCAATTTGCTTTGAGAAACAGACTTCAACTCCAAATTAACGTGAAAACACGTTTTATTATGATGGTTATTTAGAGACGTACTTGATTGTTGGCATTGCCTTCTAGTATTCTTATGCTAAAGCTTCCACTTTAAAGATGACCTTCGAGCATTCATTCTTATCTGATTGTTGCTATAGTTTTCTTATTCCATTTTATCTTCCTATTGCCTGTTTTTTATGCTACATCTCTTTTTGGTGGCATATTTTGAGAAAAAGATAAATATTTCTTCCAAGATAATCGTGGAAAATATGTTTCAGATGATCTTTAAAAATGCGGCGTACACAGAGGGGTTCCACTCAGGCATCCGAAGTGTGCGTGAGATGGGTTTCCAGAGCACGCCTTTTGGCAGATGAGTATTAGCGACACAAACGGCACTGAAAATCTCAAGTAATGTCTATTATCTAATCAATGAAACAGTGCATTAGGATGAAATGTACAACCATCTAAAATCTCTCTTTCACCATTGGAGTGTCCATTATTTTGCCATTTATCCACTTGAATATGTTAGCTTACACATCAGCTGTCTTGGAGTATGCGTTGTTTAAAAAGGGGTGGAAAGTAATGAATTTTATTCATGAAGCATGGAACATCTTTTTACGAGCGTAGAATTTTGAGATTTCGATAATGGCCTTCAAAGCAATAAATCATTCCTGTGATTTTGATGGAAATAGCAAAAGCTTGGACCTAAAGCATTTATTTCATGATCACCCATGATAAGTGGCAATAGGTTTAGCTTTGTGCTTTCTAGATCCCACAGTTGTATGCATTGGATTTGTTATTCTGACTATTCTATTTTACTTTGTTTATTATATAATAGTGTTGCGGTGCATCGTCACTTTCTCGCCTGGCGGGTCGATCGACCGGCAACTGCAACCTCGCACTCCTTGTGTAGCAACCCCCACCGGTCCGGTTCGTTGTGCTGGCCCCCTACCTTGTATTTGCATTGAACTCTCTTTCACTCTATATATATGTGCATGCACGTTGTTTCACAGACATGATCGGGAACAGAAAATAAGAGACGAGGAGAGTCACCAACTTCCTGTGGCGAAGGTAGTGGTGATAGAGAGGAATTAAGGAGGTTATTAGCACGCTTGGTGTGTGCAAGAGAGAATGAGGATGATGATTGATGGTATTTTTATTTAGATTTGAATGGTGATGATTTTCCACCCAAAAAAAAAAAATCAAGGGATCACCAGTAACTAGGATTAACTGATTCAAACCAAGATTGGTGATGGATCCAAATATTTCAGTGTTCAGAAGTTAATTCTATACAGTGACAGATTAATCAAACAGTTCACTTCAAGTTGATAACATAAAATCGATCATATGTTGCCAGAACTCCAAAAATTCTGTTCTGATCAAACCGAACTTCAAAACATTCAGGTGATGCATTCCAAATCAAAGGCTTTGACATCCTTTGTTGATTGCCAAGTGGGTGACCACTGATTAGAGAAATCACATATTTATTAATTAATTATACCATGAATTAATGAGAGTTTTTCTTGTTCTTATTCTTTTACTTCAATTCGACAATTCTGAAATATTGGACATGATCGTTGATTCAGAGTGTACAGATTTTGAAATGTTTCGGTTTGGCGTTCCCTTTCTTCTCGTGGGCTGAAGCTGCCGCTATTCCTTCATATCCGTGAGAATTAATACACAGGGACCAGAGCTTGTCTGAAAATACCGTTAGCAGTAGCTTTGGAATTGGTAGGAATAATAGATTTAAGTGATTTACCTGTCCCACAAGCACTGATTTACCTGTTCATGAGGAGTTGAACGTCGCTGAATCAACATATACGTGATGGCATGGGTTGTTGGTGGCGGTGTCGTCGCATCGGAATCTAGAGCAGACGCCATGACCTCCACCATGGACTGTATGCTTCTGGATCGGTAGAAAGAAAGAACAGTTGTAATTAGCATATGTACTGTAAACATGATCTTACTTGCTTATTGGTCTCTTCTATGACCTAGATCGACGGAGACGGTGCCAATTACCTCCGTCGTTGATTTGCGGCTCCGGCCGGCGGCCTCTCGACTGAACTCCCCAGTTCGACGAAAACATTGGGCGTGAACTCCACAACCCGGAAAACGGGTTTCTTCTTCCGTCACCACTCCTGGTGCCGGCCGATCCAGTTGACGGTGGCGATGGGCGGTCCTCCACGGCCGGCAGCTGGTGCCTGCACACGGGGCAGGAGTTGTGCATCCTGAGCCACGGGACGATGCAGTCGGAGTGGTAGACGTGCTTGCACGGCATCTCCCTTGCCTCCTCTCCCGGCTCGAACTCCTCCTTGCAGACCGGGCACTGCGACGACCCGTCGGGCGAATGCGTACCGTCGATCTTCACCGTCGGCATTGCCTCGATGGCGGACGGCGGCGCCGGCGCCGGACCCTCCCGGTCGTTCTGCGTGATTTCCCCGATCAGCTCGTTCAGGTTCGGTCCGGTGTAGTAGTCGTCCGGGTCGACCCGACCCGGATCACCCGACAATTCTGCGTCACTTAATGTAGTTAATCTCAAGAAAAAGAAAACATCATTTAGGATGCTTAGAGATATTTTTTTTAGCTTCGGATAAAATTAATTTTATAAATAAAATTAAAATTATATATTATTTTTAATGATAAAAAATTAAATGTTAAAATTTATATAATAATAATATTATTAAATTTTATTTGTGTCTATCGAATTTATAAAAATTAAATTAAAATAAATTTAATTTTTATAAATTAATTATAATTTAATTTATTTTTATCGATACTATTTACTGTTAATTTAAGGTAAAAATAAAATTTATATAAGATTTGATTCATTTGAAATTCAATCTAAGTCGAATTTTTCAGTAGAATTTTTAATTTTATTTAATTTTGATAAATATATAAATATTTTTATTTAATTTTATTTTATTTTTATCATGTACAGATTTTAAAGATTAAAAAAGTAAAAACCAAACGAAGCCTTGAACATGTTTTCGTTTGACATCCCTAACCTGAATCGGCGACGGGGGATGGATTGCGACGAACCCTAGGCGGGCGGTCCTCGCCGTCGCCGTCGCCGTCGCCGTCGATAACATCACCGCCGGACGTTCTAAACACAAGCCAGGAGTCGGACAGGCCGAGGGCGGCCACGATGGTGTTGACGAAGTGGGACGTGGCATCGGTGGGCGGGGAGTAGTGGAGGACGAAGCTGGGCCTGGGGTGGTCGAGCTCGTGGAGGAAGTGAGCGTAGCAGCGAGGGCAGAAGGACCGGAAGGTGGGGGAGGATATGATCCTGACCGTCTGTTGGCAGTGGTAGCACCAGAACAGACGGCAGACGGTGCCCCTCCCGGTGGCGAGGCGGACGGTGGGCGGGGACAGGGACATGGTAGGTGGCAGGGATCGGAGACCGTTCGACGGTGGAACTTTTATTCATGTGCACGGAGGAAGGATGGAAGGCTGCGGCGTGGTCGGACGAGGAAAGGAATGGCTTTTGGAGGTGCAGAGGAAGCAATCCCGGCCACAAGCCATGGGTTGTGTCGACGCCGAGAATTCTTCTTCCCCACCTCCTTTGAATACGTACACGAACCACAAAGCAAAGAATGATCGTAGAATTTGGGCTGCGTTTAATGTGAGTTTTTTTTAACTTTAACGGTAGAAAAAAGGTAATCTTTAGAATTATATTTATTAAATAAAAAAATATATTGATTTTCAGATTATTTGATAAGATAATAGGAATTTGTATTTATTTATATTTGTAATATTTAAATAAAGTATGTAAATAGTAAAGTTATATTTTTTAATATTGATATAATTAAATATCATCATAAAAAAATAAAAAAATAAAATTTAAAAACTCTCGTTATGATTATATAAGTAATTTTTAGTTACAGTGATAATTGTAATCAAATGAAGTCTTATTTTCATTTCATTATTAGCAAATATAAATTAAAAAACTTTTATTTATTTTCAATATAATTTTCGTTTTTTCGTGCTTATATCTTATACCCACACCTGGATTTGAATTTTGAACTTGCTTGATGCAACTGGCCGGTTAACAAAAAATTACGGTTAGAGTTATCGTTTTCATTTAATTTGAAAAAATAATATTTAAATAATAATTTAAAAAAACTCATATAAAAAAATATTTAAATTAAAAATTACGGTTTTTGATTTCCTTCGTCCACCGTCATCGTCGGGTTAAAACCGTAAATCAAAAAAACTCATATAGAGTTTATTTATGATACATTTTAATTTTTTATTATACATCTAGTAAAATAATATTTATTAAATAATAAAATATTAAAATTATATAAAAATATTTATCTCGTAAATTATATAAATTTTAAAAAAACATATATAGCGAAGGACGCGTGCGACCTCGTCCAGCCT
The DNA here is from genome assembly GCA_024699675.1 of Amphibolis antarctica. NCBI lineage: Eukaryota > Viridiplantae > Streptophyta > Magnoliopsida > Alismatales > Cymodoceaceae > Amphibolis > Amphibolis antarctica. Next base: position 42,062 of record JAMKPZ010000799.1, read on the forward strand.
CACCGCCCTTTTCGCACGTGCGAAGAGTCCCCACCACACTCCACCGGTAATCGGGTCCCGTGGCATGGATCCGGACCTGACAGCGTTGCACAACTGGCGACGTAAAAAAAAAAAAAAAAAAATGATGACGTGTCCGTCTTCGTTGTAACAATATAACAAACGTCTCCGATGCCTTCTCCCTCTAGAACGCTTCCTTTTCCTCTCTCTCTCTCTCTCTCTCTCTAGAAATCCGCACGTCTCCCGCCTCCGTTTCCGAGATTAGTTTTTTTTTTTTTTCGGCGCTACCAAAAACATCAGTATATTTTGTTTAAATTTTTTGAAAAAAACCAGAATATAAACAGAACAGAACGGGGCGGCGGAGTAGAACCAACCGCCGCATCCCACTTACCACTACTCTGTTCGTGCACGAGTAGAACTCGGAAGTCGTCGTCGGAGGTTTTGGCGTGAGAAGGACAGGCGGAGCTGATGAGGAAGCCGCCGTCGATGTTGTCGACGGCGTCGTCGCGTCTGCTTCGGTCGACGACGCTCAGATCCCTCCAGAGTTTCGACATTGAGGAAGGCTACCGCGCAGAAGACGAGGACAAGAAGATACAGAACCCCATTGGCCGCCGCTTTTTCTCGTCGTCTTCGTTCTTTTCCTCGTCGCTTTCTTCTTCTTCTTCTTCTTCTTCTACTAATTCTTCGTCTTGTTCTTCTTCTTTGCCCCACTGGACGACTAGTTGCTTCTGCTGTTTTTCTTCCCTCCATTCCTTTGTTCTTGCATTGCCCCTGTTTCACATGACCTTTTTCCCCTCCTTCTTCTTGCTGCACTCGTTCCGCTTACATCTGTTCCGGAACATGGTTGTCGCCGTCGCCATTATCGCCGGAGGTTTCCTTTTCGCAAGGAGATTGAGGATGCCGAGGTTCCTAGCCGGCCATGGTGTTCGGACGGGTATGCCGGTTGAGTGGTTCATTGGGGATGAGGAGTGGAGCACCAAGAAGGCCAACAAGTGCAGCGGCGACGGCGGCAGTGCGAATTCCGAGGGTTTCAGGGAGAAGGTGGAGGTGTACACCAACGGGGACTGCTACGAGGGGGAGTTTTACGGCGGGTGTTACAGTGGGAGTGGTGTGTACACTTCCACAAACGTAAGGAGGTACGAGGGTGATTGGGTCGAAGGAAACTGCGACGGCTACGGCGTCGAAAGCTGGACGAGAGGGAATCGGTACCATGGCCAGTACCGGCAGGGTCGCCGGCACGGATTTGGGCTTTACCAGTTTTGTACCGGAGACACTTACGCCGGCGGGTGGCTTAATGGCCAGAGCCATGGGGTTGGATCGCAGAATTGCTCCGACAGTAGCTTCTATGACGGTGAATTCGTGTGTGGCGTCAAGCACGGCCTTGGCTGCTACCATTTCAGGTACTTGTCTTTGCCTCTCTTCTGTTCATCTTTTTCCGGCGACTACTGTTTTTTTTCTCTTTTTCTTCTTCATCTTCACTCATATTTATAGTGAAACCTATGACCATTCATCTCCTTCATTTCAAATCTAATAACTATCAGCAACAAATCGATATTCATTATTTCCGTTAACTAAATGTTATTTATTCATATATTAATGTTGATTGAAACCTCATTTTCTGATGAATTTTATGACAACCACCTTACATCATCATCATCTTCTTCTTCTGCTTGTCTTGTGTGTATTGTATTCTGAAATGAAATGCCTTGTGACTGCTCAGAAATGGAGATCGATACTGTGGTGAATATTTTTGGGGCAAGCTCCATGGTTATGGGGTGTACCAATTTGGGAATGGCCACTGCTACGAAGGCTCCTGGCACGAAGGCAAGCGCCATGGCTACGGCACCTACACCTTCCAGATCGGCGAATCCGTCGCAGGGGAATGGGCTTACGGCCACCCCCATACCCTCCGGCATCCGTCAGACGAGGCCGTTCAGCGTGCCGTAAAGGTGCCCACTTGGTCCCACGAATCTATCTTTTTCTTTCTCTTCTTCCGCCGCCATTCACGGCGTCGTCCGATATCTCTGGTGCGTGCAGTCCGCAAGAAGGGCGGCCGCGAATGCGATCGGAATTCCGCGCGTAGACGAACGGGTGAAGAATTCCATAGCAGCCGCGAACCGAGCGGCGACTGCTTCCCGCGTCGCCTCCGTAAGAGCCGTTCAAAATCAAGAGGACCACAGGTAAGGACGAGCGCACGGCGGCGGTTTGCCGAGCCTGCTCTGTAAGTTCTCCAGGTGGACCCTGCAAGCGAAGCTCGCAAGGTCAACTGCAACCGCCGCCGCCAACCCGTAGGAACATGTAACCATGAAAGAACCATATCGTTCGTGAATGGAATGCTTGGCTGCTGCCTCTCTTCTTCTTCCTCACGATCCATCGACAACATAAGGTGTATCTGTGCACTGTAGACAAAAAAAGAAACATCCGACGTGTACATTGCAAAACATATTTTTTAATGATATATTTCGTTTCACTTTTACAATTTTATTCTAATTTTTTAAATTTTATCGAATAATCGATATTAAGAAAAAATATTTATAAAATCGACAAAAATGTTAAAGTCAATCCGTTTGGTAAGTTTAGATTTTATGTTTTTTTTAGATCGACATGATTTATGATTTGTAATGTAAGAAAATTATTTTTTATTTTTTATTTATCAATTATAATAAAAAAATTTATTCTTATTACGTAATTTTGTTAAAATTTATAAATCATCCTATTTTATAATGAAACACGATGTTGGGGTCTACGATGCAAAAAACAATTCACGACATCTGCACGCCGTACGCTCTCGGCACCGTTCCCAGCCCTAATCTCATCAAACGATTCGTCACGCTGAAATTGGGGAGGGTGGCAGACGTCCGTCGACCGGCGAAAATGGAGGGCGGAGGTGGCCAAGGCGGTGGTCAAGCGAAGCCTGTGAAGAAGCTGGAGGACTGCACCGTCGCCAAGTGAGTTGCTCTCTTCCGATCACCTGCCCCCTCTTCGCATCCCACTTCGCCAAATTGGGTTTCGTCGGCCGATGAATCTTGTAAACATTTAGTGCAAAAAGTGCTTGGGTGAAGTGGTCTTGGATTGGACGTCACGAGCCAACATTCGGTAATTTGCCAAAATCGCAAAATGTGAATGACACCATGATCTTCCCGGCTCTGGTTAACATTGGAGACAGACACCAAAAGGTTCGGGGTTGTTGATTTTGGAGCTTTTGCGGGTTTAACATCACCAAGCACTTCACATTTATCATCACTACATCTTAGCCAAACGTGAATGCTGTTACTGTGGCCTTGGTGATGGTAGTCTGATTTATGTTAGATGTCAGAAACAGCCCATGCTTGGCATGAATCAGGAAAATCTACCCATGTTAAAAAGAAAAACTAAATAGGAATATTGTTGTAGAATTTATTTCCGTTTAAACTTGATACATTAAGTTTCACAATGCTTACATTTCAGTCATAGCCGACATTATATATCTAATTGCATTGCATATCAACACATCCAATCATTACATTTATCAGAGATGGTCAACATGTGGCAATGTTTCCTTTTAAGTTTGTGTAGATCTTGTTTGCCAAATACATAAAATTTTTATCCTTTTCTTCAACAAGTCTGTTGGGAGACCATTGATTTGTGTTCATACTGTGACATAAATGCTTAAAGTAGAAGATGAGCTGAGTTTATAAAGTCCAGCAACAGGGATCATTTTTAAGAACTATTATTTCTGTTTACACCAAGTGGTACATGGTAAAATCATATGTTATTTTCACTGGCAGTGCTATGGGTACCTGGCTTTTCTCAGCGTTGGGTGCTCTGATTGCGATTCCGGTAGGCATCAAGAGGAAGTCCTTGGGGCCACTTGTCTTCTTTGGAACCACAGGCACAATGCTTGACATTATCATGGGAATCAGTCAATGTGAGAGAGAGCATGCAGAGCGCCAGGCAAAGCTCTTGGAAGACCAAAACCGGGTAGCTGATGCTTCAGTCGATGCTGAAAACTAAAATCACATTTTTGTAGCATTTTGAATAAACACTATCAAGCTGTAATCGTAGATAGGGTTGCCTCCTTTCATTTTGGTTCACATCGCCCATTTTACGCGATTTTTTTCACTTGCTCACAGCTCCCATTTGTCGTTTGATTTGTTTTAGTTCCTGGAGAGGAAAAATGCAGAGGCCCACTGCTATCTAGATGTGTGTGTACCATATATGATTTAGATGTAACAAATATTTATATGGAGGATGCAACAAATGTTGAAAGTGGATCAGACAGGATTAGGTACGCAACCTTTTCTGTTAGCTTCATCTGAAATGGAAGATAATGAAAGGTTAAAGTATGGTGAAGATTGGATCTCTTTTCTTGATTTTTTTTACATCACCAAGACCATGGGAAACTTGGTGGTGAAGTCAATTGAAGGAAAAACAAAAGTGGTTGATCTATGATCTATGGGTGAATTATCTCACAAATGTTGGGCAAGAATATTCTTTGATGCTATGGGTTTCCGATGTGTTGTTTCTTGTACATGTGCTATTTCTTAAGGTTTCAATTATAAATTCCTTCCATGCGATGGTTACCTTTGCCAATGTCACCAGATTGAACTGTTATTCGTGTTCTTGCAGATTTATACATGAATCAATGAGCATTGCTTCAAACTCATTCTCGTAAATTACTTTACAAAGCATGTACAAATTCATCTCCATTGCCAAAACTGTAGAGATTATTACACCAACGATCTTCTAATCACAATCAAACCATGCATCGTCGTTTAACATCATGCCTTCGGATGGCAAATTTTTTTCAATCAGGTGAACGTTTTAATTTAACTTTAAACATCTTCTTAAATCATTCAAGATTTCTTTGTATTATTTTTAATTAAAAATCGATACAAACATTATTTAATTCATAAATTTACTCAAAATAGTAAAAAAAATAATATTTGCACATAAACATTAAAAAAAAAAAAAATTTCTTGTAAGATATTGTATATTTAATCATTAAATATATTACACGTAGATTATTTAAAATACTAGATGATATCTGCAAAAAGATACAGAAATATTTAAGATCTGCACAAGATTTTTTTTCTAACATATATTTGACAAGATTTTGGTTTAATTCTCTTCGTCGTTGTATATCGTTTGTTTGATCTGATTAATTAGCATGTCAACGTACACAAATAATTTTAAAATTTTTTAATTTTCTTTTTCTTTTTCTTCGTTTCTCAAATTTTCACCATTAATTATAAACGTAAAAGTGAATTTGTCCTTGAAATTAATTTTTAAACTCACCCATGCTGTCTTATTAATTTCCCCCCTTTTTTTTCCCAATTGAATCATGAATTTACTGATTTGCGCAAAATTACAAAAACCCATGGCAATGTTATCGCGCAAACTTTTTTCTGTGCATAGGAATGTAAAATGTTTGCTTACATTGTAATTTATTAGATAATTTTAGCATCATTTATTTCATCATTTAACCTCAATTAATTAAAATTTTAAAATTAAAAACAAGCACATTTTTAAGATGTCATTTTTTTTTTTACTTTTAATGAAATTTTTTTTTTAGGAGAATAATTTTAAGATTAAACATAATTTTGATAATAAAAAGAGTAAATTAAAAAAATATGTAATTATTAAATTAAAAATACGTATAAAAATGAGAAGTGAAAAAAGAAGAAGCCTTAATTATTCAATACTGGTACGAGGGAAAATTGCGACCCAACCCATCTCTCCGCTTTTTCCTTGACGTCCTTCCGCGTCTTTCCCTGTCTCCCTTCTGTCCGGTGGTTGGCAATGTCTCTTCCGCCGCACCACCTCCACCTCCACCTCCAGCCGCCGCCGCCGCCTCCTCCACCGTCTCAGCAGCAGGACCAGCCAACGATCTTCGGGTAAGAAAATCCAAAATCCTGCGAGAACGTTTGTGTTTTGCCGTCACCAATTTCAATCCCCTCCCCCCCCCCCGGACCCACTCCTCATTCTAAAAAAAACAGGAACTTTCTCTCCGGCGATGGGCAAATCGCAGGGCAAGTCCCCTTCCTCCCTCCGGAAAGTTTCGCTGACCAGCAGCAGACTCAGCAGTATCCTCCTTGTAAGCGGGATGGCCATCTCCTTTTCCTTTTTCTCAACCCTAGGGTTTCGTGTTGATGTTAGGACATGTGGTTCTTGAAATTTGGAAGTTGTCCATGTAATGGGCCTTGCTCCGTGCGGCGACGTCGGTTCGAGCGGATGGGGAGAGGCGGCGGCGCGGAAGAGGAGGGTGAAGGAGCAGGAGCTTCTGGAGAACTCCCAGATCTCATCCATTGATTTCCTGCAGACGAGGTCCGTATCGACCGGTCTGGGGTTGTCGTTGGATGATCGGCGCGTTGCGGCGTCTTCGTCCGTGGATTCCCCACTGTTCCCGATGATCGGGGATGAGATCGAGCGGGAGTTTCAGAGGCAGGATGCTGAGATGGATCGCTTCATCAAAGCTCAGGTTTTGAAATTTCATACAAATTATTTCTATTCCTTTCTCTCTGCATATCGTTTGCATCAACGTTTGTTGGGGATTTTGTGTCTTGCCTTTCCCTGATTTTTTCTGTCACAATTGGTTTATGGATTATAATTAATCTCTGATTCCATGATGAGCTACCCAAATTTGATTGCTTATTTGTCTAGACCTTCTAATGCTGCAATGTGAGTGTGTTCTTTCTTGGTAGGAAATATTTTTCTTTTCTGTTCTTTTTATTATTTCTCTTCATGGCATTGGCTTAGCACAGTAAGGTATCATTTCTTATATTGATAATTTATTTATCTTTCGAGACTTGAACCCAAGATTCTTTTTTTTTTCCTCCGTAAACCTTGTAGGATGTAAGAGCAGACGAACCGTATTGTTGTTGTTAAGCTTTCTAATATGCTGCAATGAACCAGTGATTGAGGCAAACATTTTGTTTGTAGGGAGTAGGAAATTTGTCTGTTTTCTGTTCCTCTGATTGTTTTCTTTGTAACATTAGGTTTTGCACAATAAGATATCAAGTTTTGATGTTGGTAATTTTGTTTTCAAGACTTGAACATACAGTATTTCTTCTCTTGTAGACCTTGTAACGAACCGTGGTTTTGTTATTCTTCTCCATGCAAGTTTAGAAGCTCAGTCATTCTGTGGATGCTTTTGTTGGTTTGATTTTGCCTGCAGAAGCGTTTGTAATCTCAATTCCTCATGATGTTGTGGTCATCGTCTGCAGTGATGCGTTTACGTTTTTATCTCGCAAAAATGTGTATTGCTGTCTTAGAAAATAGAAAGCCATGGACGAAAGTGTGGTTTATATATTGCTAGCAGACATGAGATTATGTTTGTGCAATTGTCATAAGATTGCTTCCTTGAACTTTATATTACGGGTGTTTCGTTTGTGAGCCAACAGGGCGAGAGATTGAGGCAAACCATCTTAGAGAAAGTACAGGCAAAGCAGCTCCAGGTTCTCACCTCCATCGAAGAAAAGATCCTGCGTAAGCTGCGCGAAAAGGAAGTAGAGGTGGAGGACATGAACAAGAAGAATTCGGAGCTTGAGGAACAAATCAAGCAGTTGAATTCGGAAGTGTGTGCATGGCAGAACCATGCGAAGTACAATGAGAACATGATCATGGCACTCAAGCTTAACCTACAGAAGCTTTATGCCCAAGGCAGGGACAATAATAAGGAAGGATGTGGGGACAGTGAGATAGACGACACGGCATCGTGCTGCAACCGTGGAGGCGCCGGCCTTCGTCTTATGTGCAATGACAGCATGGATTTGAAGGAGTCCAGGACTTGTAAAGTTTGTAGGGTGAATGCAGCGGACATGCTTCTCTTGCCATGCAGGCATCTCTGCCTGTGCAAGGATTGTGAGAGTAAGCTTAGCATGTGTCCACTCTGCCAGTCCTCCAAGTTGATTGGTATGGAAATTTACATGTAAACAGTGACGTTCTAAGCTGATTTATGTCATCTCATTTATACTCGAGGTACTTGTTTGTGTCACCGCCACGCCGTGCATTAATGTCTTGAGCTGTTTTGTTCATTTGTTTCTTCTGCCAATTTACCTCTTGCGTTCTCAGGTCCCTACTATTGCCCCTCTCCGCTTGTGAGTGCTAGAAAGTTTACGTCTGCGTGGTTCCATACCAGCAGCTCAGGACCTGCAGTGATGCTGTAGAGACCTAAATTTGTGATTTCATCCACACATACATCTTTGTGCGAGTTTTAGTTCTAATCGTTTTTGAATCCGACAACACAGCAATCAAATGATAACCAAACAAGACCAGCAATCAAAAGGACTGGGACATCCCACCCTGGGGTTGAGATTCTTGGCACGCATTCTGTTGTTTTCTTCCCTCTACTCTACTTGTTTCTCCTTTTCATAGTCATTCATGGGTGTATGTGCTTAACCATATGCATTGATAAAACTGGTATGGGAATGAATCAATATGCTGATGATTTTCTTTTCCTCTTGAAAGGGAATCATCAAAATATTGTTAACTTAAAGCACGTCTTGTGTATTTTTCAAGCTATTTCTGATCTTAGAATTAACTTCTCCAAATCTTCTGCGTGTGTGGTCAATATCGACCAACACCTTTTGAACACCTGCAATCTTTTGGGTTGTTCCCAGAACTCGTTGCCCTCAAACTATCTGGGTTTACCTCTGCATTTTTAAAAAAAATCTTCGTTTAGGGTTGAATGCATCATCAAGCTCCCTCCTTAACCATTACTCATCTAACTACTCTCCCTTCATGAACTCCCTTCTCCAGACGCATGTTTTTATTTCCAGCTTTCTCTATTTTTCTGTTGGGTCTGGAAGTCGTACCTTGTTCCGGGAAAACAGATGGCATGATAACTTGGTTCTGAAATTTCGATTCCCCAACACATCTTCTTCCTTGTGCACAGATTCAAGAAATTAACTGTTGATAAAGCTCATGGTTCGCCCTTTCTTTCTATGTTGAACTTTATTTCTTGCCATGCGGGGCAGTTTAATATCCCTGTGTCCGAGTTGGCATCTTTTAGGGCTCTTCTTTCTTCATTGCCTGTGGTTCACCCCACTTCTCAGGACTCTGTCATTTGGTTATTATCTCCTTGTGGCAACTACATGGTCAATTCCTGCTATAGACTTCTTGTTGATGGAGGCACCTGTTTCAAATACTACTACATTATTTGGAAAGTTTTGGTACCTCCTAAAATTAAGATGCTAGTCTGGTTCGTCCTACATGACAAAATCCTTTCTAAATCTAACCTTTCTTGTAGAGGTTTGTCTGGCAACCTTATCGTGATTTTTGTCGAAACTTGTAAATATCAGTTTGTAGACTGTGGTTTGACTTTTCATTTTTGGAACTTCCTGCTAATTAAAGACTTGTTGGATGATAATTTCTTCTTCCATGTTTTTTATTATTCAATTAATCTCAATTTCAACTTCCCTAAGAAGCTTTGGTTTGCTCTCCTTTTCTCCTTTTTTTAATTGGAGTAGAAATCATCTCATTTTTTGGGGGCAGCATGAGATTATTACTTCAATGTTCTCTAATATTATTTACCTTGCTCATTTTTTATATTTTCAGGTAACAACCTTGACCTTCTTAATGAGGTCCAGTCCAAATAAGATTCTGCAGCTAATATTGTTGCTGATGGGCCCTCAATAGTGATTCTCATTCTTGGACAGATGTGGTTGAAGACCATAACTAACTTTATTTGCCCTTTTTGGTTGCATTTTGAGTTGTTTTATGTGTGTTATTGTTCTATGATTTCTGTTTGTATCTGGGACCATTGTATCCTTAACTTTGCTTCTCTTTTTAAACTACTTTATTTAATATATCTTCTACCCGCCCAAAAAAACTTGTGCTAACCTAAAACTTTTTTTTACTGGAATGGCTTGCTTTCAGTAATAAATCATCTGCTTGTCCTTCTGAAGGATTCCCGTGATATTATTATGTACTCTTTTGGGCAGCAGCCGCGTTTTCCCTACTCACATTTCTCATCCAAAACGGCACAGAGGAAAAAGCTGCCCTGGCAAAACAGGCCAACCCCCAACACCAGGACTGGAACAAAAACGCCTGACAACCAAATTTTCCCAACCCAACCCAATTAAAGACTGATTAGACGATACCTATTTAACAACATCAAATGAATTATAACTGCCTAATGTTAATTAAATACATAGCATGGCTAATTAATAACATCAAATGAATACAATTTAAAGTTAGTTAAATAGATACCTATTTAAAAATATAGCAGAATTATAACCATCTAATGTTATTAAATAATCATAAATCTTATAATAATTAAATTTATTGTGTAAGTCAACAAATACATTTTTTTTAGCTTTTAAAAAACAAAGGCAGCAATAAAATATTTATCATATTAGATATTAGAATTAGAATAACAATAATTGGAGATTACCTATTTAGCTTCTCCGGTTCGCTGATCAGCGTCCAGGAGCGGCAGCCGCCAATTGGCTTATTCTCTCGAGAACCACTGGTGACAGTTTCAACGGCGGGCGCGCCGCCTTCTCCGGCCGGAAGTCGAACCCCAGCACGTCTGAAATCTCGTCGAGACTCCACCCTGCCCGCCGAAGTGATCCGGAGAAGCGATCGGCTCTCAGCAACAGCGCATCGTACACCGTCTGGCTATCTATTGCTTCTAGAAACCCCATCGCCGAAGAAGCCGAGGGAACATGGATCATGTCGTCCACGTCGGACTCTCCCCACCCGCCGCTCCTCAGCACCGAACCGATTCGGTTGAGGTAGCTGCCCACCCATTCCGGCACTCTAAGGGGGCGGATCTCTAGAAACGCCTCCTCCGAGAATAAGGAGACTTGACGCCGCCGATTGAAGGTTGCCGCTTCGCTCCAGAACTCGATCCATCGGGGAGGCCTGCTGGGGCCGAAGGCGGAGTCGAGACTCCGCCGAGAGGACGACGGTAATGGAGGTTTTTCTCTGGATCTGGCGGTGGAACGTTGTCGCTGGATAAGGAGGGGGCGGTCCACGCTGAGGGACGGAGTGAGGCGGTGGTGGAAGAAGTCGGCGACGTCTAGAGCAAAAAACGTGATGCGGGAGTCGTCGACCAGGAACACGGGGTTCCCGGCGATGCAGGGGAGGGAAGGCACGTAGCAGCGGTCGAAAAGAGGGATCAAGAGCGGGACACGGCGGAGGGCGGCGCGGGCGGCACGGAGGGCTCGGTCAGCAGCGGGAGGGCGGGGGCCCCAGGACTTGGGCCAGAAGTCGTGGGAGGCAATCTGTAGGGATACCGCGGCGATCGGGAGGTCGAGGCAAGCACGGAGGCGTAGGCGCTTGGGGGAATTGATCTCGGCGCGCCAGTCCGGGAAGCCGGGACCAGAGGGGAGGGCGAGGGAGAGGACGGCCTTGAGATCGGGAGGGAAATGGAAGCCGAACTCCGCCTCCGCCATGGCGAAGTCGGCGTCGGAAAGTCCCGCACTAAGAGAAACATTGGAGTCCCGGAGGTGTGACACGATCGAGTTCGCCAGAAATCCGAATGAATGAAGTCCACCGCCGCTAGCGGGAGACGAAGAAGGGGACGACGCAGCAGTGGCATTAGCGGCGGCGGCACGGGCGGAGAGGCGGCGGAGCCCGGCGGCATGAGCGGGGGTCAGGCCGGCTATGCGGCGGTCCACGTCGACCATAGCGCGGGGCCCGCTGGAGATCTTGAATGAGAGCTGAGTTTTTCGGCGGCTTTCGTGTTTTGCCTCTCCTTTCACGAAGCGCAGGCGGACAGTGTTAAGCCGACGGACCGCTTCAATTTATAGCGAGACCTTGTTTCGAAAAAGGCACAAGATTAGTGGAATTTACGAGAAAACCACGGTAACGAACGCTTTCAGGCTTCACGTGCGACGGTCGTGTCGGTGCAACAACTATCACCGGCGAGTTACCATCCTCACGTGCCTCCAACGGTCGTCGCATACACTGGATTTTTTGTTATTCATCGGATTCGACGAAAATACACATGGCAAAGTATGCGTGGGGTACGTAAAATTTTTTAATTGAGTTTGTATATTTAGAATCAATAAAAAATTATGTAAAATGATAAATAAAAAAAAATTTATATATCAAAACTTTGTGAAATTGGAATATCTCAGATTTAGAGTTATGCATTTTAATCCGCAGCCGATGCGATGGATTCCTTTTTAATATTGATGATATTTTTATATATTATCTTCTGTCGTGGAAGTTCGAAATTTCATAGAAAATAACGAAGAACCAACAGCTTTGGAGACCCGCCTAAAAAAAAAATCCAACGACTTTGGAGTTGACCATTAAAAGAAGAAAGAGCTGATCGACACCCGGTATCCGACCCGTTTGCACCCTCTCCCTGACCCGGAAAAGAGTAAACGGTCAAACGGAAATGCCCGAGAAGGAAGCTTTCTCTACTGCGTGCGATTTTCGTCCGTCGAATCGTCGATCTCCGGTGGCCGCTGCCCCTCACTCCTCTCACCCGTTCGTCGGCGGCGGTGGATGGAGGACGTGGTCAAGCTTCGTTCCGTTGTTCATTACTCTCGTCGCGGTCGCTGAGATCTCCCTCGTCGGTGGCCTCGACGTGGCGGTTGCCCGAGACTGGACGACTTCCCTCCGTTTCCGTTTCTATACTCTCTCGCGCGAAGGGTCCGACGATGCCAGTGTTCGACACGGGGTTGGAGACCGTCGATTGTGGTGCTGGTTACGACCGAAATTTCAGAAAAGATCAGATTTTAGTCGAAGGAGATGACTGGGTTTGTTTTTCACTAGGATTCTTCACCAACTCTACTCTCGAAAATGTGATTTTCAGGTAAATAATTTTAAGATGGGTATGAGAGGAAAGAGTGATTTTGATAATAGTAGATTAGGGGATGTAAATTGAAAATGAAAATACTTGTGGAAGTTGAGAGTAAGGAGAAGTAAACGATGTCTTATTCATGTCGTTCTTTGTTTTCACGATTTCCCTCATGATTGCTATTTTTGGCTTCACAATATGCTCTATTTGTTACTTTTTTCTATAAATTCAGCCCAGGATTCTATTTGTTTTCAGTCAAGTGCGTTGAAAATTATTATATGTGCGTCATTTTGATTGTCTTTTGCTTTAATGCTGCCTTAGTTAGTGTTTACATCGAAGCAGAAGTTGCTGCTAAGTGCTTGTTGCTTGAGGTACATGTGAAACTCCCTCCTTGAAAGAGTGAACCTGATGGCCAGGTTAATGATAGGAGCGATCCTTGACTTTTCTTTAAGATTCGACATTTTAGAAAAAATCCGATAGCTTGTAGGAAGGACAGTAATCTTCGTTTCTATTTGTTTACTATTTCCGTCATTGTGTTATATACTTAATTTTCAAGGCATATGCAATGTTTGACCATAAGGGTCTTACGTATTAAATCAAGGAATCTTGATTAAAGAAACATTATGAAGGCACTATGGAAATTAAGTGCTTTTGAATATCGCAGGATTGGAGAACCTGTTCTGTGGGTTGTGAATTTGGATCTCAATTTGATAGGAAATCTGATGCTGTATTTGGATGACACGAGGACTCTGGAATGGTAAGTATTCTGCAATCCATGGAGTCATCACATTACTACAGAGAGAATGACCTTGAACAGGCACGACAGTGGGTAAGCACTTTTTGACTACTTCCTTTCTGTAGGTCTATGGTATTCTTGAGGTACCATAGATTTTTCCTTTTAATAAAATGTCTGGATCTAAGAAGAAAACCACAATCTGTAATAAGGTCTTAATTCAATAAATTATATCATTTAATTCCCATGCATAAGGGTCCTTTTCAAACCTTTCTTTTCTCTAAAGTTAAGACAAACTCTCTGATATGGTTAAAGTATTTGGTTTTTCTGCTTTCCTGTGGTAAAAGGATTTCATCTTGTTTGCTTCTTGCTTTGCTGAAATTATAGAACGAATTAAGAACTCAAGTCAGATTGTGATGTTCATTGACATCAATTTTGTTATGAATTCCTAATTCATTTGAAATCATAGTTTTAGGTAACTTAAAAAGTCTTGTTGTTCTTAAACATTTATGGATATTTCAGTTGTTACTTAAAAAATCAACCAAACTAAGTGTTTGCATGTGTTGGTCTGTTGTGGGAGTTATGCTCGTATGACTTTTTGACATTAATTATAATTTTTCAAATAGTTGATAAGCTAAAAGCTTTGAAGCATTATAAATTCACCTTGGTATTTGAGAATTCTAATGAGGAAGGCTATTTAACTGAGAAATTTTTTCAGTCACTTGTTGCAGGTATGATTCAAAAAGGGTTAAACCTGGCTTCTTGTTTTTTGATATGAGGATTCACAACTTGAATAGTCTTTGTTGTTACCAGCTAATGGTAGTCACCATTAGAGATGTCAATGGGTTGTGTTGGCACGGTCCAACATGGCTCGGCACAGTACGAAAATATTTTCGTGTCGTGAGTCGTGTCTGAGTCGGACCCCTAGGTTGTTTGTATCGTGCCAGCACAGCACGAAATAGGCATGGCCCGACCTAACACGAGACTACTAAGTAGGTCGCAGGATGGGGGAGGGGAAGTGGGGAACGCCGGTCGTCGGGTCGTGGGAGGAGGGGGGGACCCGATCGCCGGGTCGTATGGCCGGCAGGGTGAACGATCACGTACGCCAATGCGCGGGATGGGCCGCCGGGTTGTGCGATCGGCGGGGTGAATAGTGAATGGTCGTATGCGTCGGTGTGCGGGAGGGGGCTAAACGGGTCATGTCGCCAACGGGGGGGATGGGCTGCCGGGACACTGGGCTGGCCGTCGGGTTGTGTAGCCAATGGGGTGAATGGTTGTATGCGTGGGAGGAGGCAGAATGGGTCGTGTGGCTAGTGGGGGGACGGGCCACTAGGTCATTGGGTCGGCAGCCAGGGTGAACGGTGCACGGGAGGGGATGGGCCGTTAGGTCACTGGGCCGACCACTTGGTTGTACAGCCAACGGGGTGAATAGTCATGTGCGCAGGAGGAGGCAGAACAGGTTGTGTGGCTAGCGGGGGGACGGGCCATCGAGTCATTGGGCCGACAGCCAGGGTGAACGATTGCATGTGCGGGCAGGCGGGATGGGCTGTTGGGGAATCGTGCCTGGGTTAGCCGTCGGGTCACAGCTTGCAAGGTGCAACGCAGCAACGGTTGACACACTTCAGCCCAACGGGCAGCCCACTTCCGTGCAACAGGCGGCCCAATTTCGTGCAATGGGCAGCCGGCTGTTGAGTGAAATGGTCGGCTGTCGCCTCAACGGCTCAACCAACTTTTCTCTATAAATTGAGGGAGTTGGATATTTTTTTCAACTAACTCACTCCTCATCTCCTTCACTCTAAATTCTCCAAACTCCAATCTCAATTCTCAATTCTCAATTTCTCAAATTTTCTCACTTAAGTCACAAACAATGACGTACTACTAAGACCAAAATTCTAAAGGCTACGAATATCCTCAAGAAAACTTTCCTGAAACTAAAGTAACGCCGTCAATGGAGACTATTGGAGTTTTAACTTCAACTGTGCCGCCAAGAAAGTCTCGGAAGAGTACTTCTATCTGGTCAAAGTACACAATTATGATGAAAGCTATGGCGGACGGCACAGAAGAGGAACGGTTCTTCTGCAACTTCTGTAACACTGACTTCTCTTACAAAACGTCTGGCGATATAGGTCACTTAACTAAGTATATTAGTACATGTGAAAATAGGAATAAAGATAAAACAATTCAAACTCAACTTTTTTTTACTCCTGAGGGTAATGTTAGTTCATAGACTTATGATTCTAAAAGGGCTAGGGACTTGTATGCTAGATTTATTTATTCAGAAGATTTACCAATAAGTTTTGGAGGAAATAAACGTTTTAATAATTATATTAGTAAAACATATTATCCACAATATAAACATGTATTTAGAAATACTATTAGGTCAGATATTATGAATTCATTTAATAAGTTTAGATTAGAACTTATTAATGTTATGAGTAGAATAATGACATGTATAGCATGCACTTCAGATATTTAGTTAGGTAGAACTAAGGATAGGTACATAGCTGTGACTATACATTATATTGATCAAAATTAGATTTTACAAAAAAGATTAATAAGATTTAGAAAAATTCAACGTCTGCATACTGCTGAAACAATTTTTGCAAATATTATGGAAATTTTTGATTTATATGGAATTAGAAATAAAATAGGTAGTATAACTTTTGATAATGCAACTAATAATACTGCAACAATACCAATGTTTAAAACTAGAATAAGTCCACCAAATGATTTTAAATTATTTCACCAAAGATGTATGT